>JAQQZZ010089395.1:0-17978 GCA_030265115.1 Mopalia vespertina
ATATGAAAAAATTGTGCCCTTTGGATAAATAGATCAAAAGTTGTAAAGTCACAACTGAACGGTATTCGTTAACATGTAAAACACATACCACAACATTATTCAACCGTTAACACTTAACAGGCCCGGATAGCGCTTAAATTCACTCGCCAGTCTTGGTTTGACTGACCAATCAGAACCGTAGAAACCGTAAATGTCGACCAATCACAACCATAGAATTCTGGAGACTAGCCAATCCAAACCATAGGACCCAAAGCTATGGTTTGACCAATCGACGCCCACTTCCGGCCAAAGCGAAACCGAGAGACATCAACAACGCTGTCAAATGAATTTGACAATTGCTGGAAGTCAAAGTTGAAAAAAAAATCAGTATTACTTATTAAACCCAGATTGTCATGCACATCAGTGTCGCCCATTACACGTAGGTACTGCTTATTTGTCAGAAAATGTGTAGTTTATGTGCCGGTCTCTGTTTTTATTTTAACCGTAAGTCTTTAATCATTTGAAATTGAAGTCTGAAGTTGTTGTTGTTGTTGTTTTGACCAACTCCCATCCAGATGTTCAGGCCCTTTTAATCCTCCGTAAGTATTATTGATGTCACGGTTAATAAATACAATCCAAATATATAAACCGATTTTATTGGAAATTATTGAGATGAAACTTTACTTGTCCTCCATATACGCATTGGTCCTATATAAGAAGCAGGGCACCTTAATAAAAATAAATGTATATATATAAATTAATAACGGCAAATGTTTTACTTTTTAAAGACATTAGGCCTATGTGATTCTTTATCAGATGACATGACCCAGCGGATATGTCATTTGACCCACTGTAGCTGTGTTCCTTTATCTTTTATTGGCTTTGTTTATTGATGTTTGCTTATGCACTTATGGTTATATATTATATATAATCTACTTGGGGATGGTCATCCTGTCCCATAGTGATGGGGTACCTATCCAATGATCAAGCTTTTCTAAATCAGTAAAGGTCACATGACCAAGATTATGTATGGTCTTAAGATTTTAACCAGAATTCATTCTCAGATGAGACAACCAGAGAAGTAACATTGCAATTTGTGTTATATTCATAAGGTAGGAATTGTGGCTTGATAATAATTATTTTAGGGTTTGTTGGCATGATTTAGTCTTTAAGTATATATACCTCTAACTATTATGACTACCACTGAGGAGTTTAACATGGTGAAGTAAAGTAACAACTCCGAAGAAAGATAATGAAATTATTTTGACTCAACGTTTCGGTTTATTAATCATACCATCATCAGGAGTAAATTTAACTAGAGACATAGGTGTATATATACAAACAGGTGAATAAAATACTTTGGACATTTAAACTTTAACAAGGTTTCAAATAACTGTCTTAAAAATTAATATATCATGACTAATAGAAGTCAAACCCTATGATGGCATTCAATAAAAAAAATTATTGTACAGTGTATTCTTTTCACCTCTTCAATAGGCGAGTACATTATTCAAAGTGGGAAGTACAGAGGCAGGTCTTTCCGATGGCTTTTGGAGAATGTTCCAGGATATGTAGGGTGGTTTGTAGGGCAAATCTTTGAGGATGAAAAAAAACAGATTCCTCAAGTCTCAATCAAAGAAAAAACAAGAGTTCATTTAAGGTACAAGTATTAAAGCTTTGTTATTTTATAGAAGTGAGTAACTAAAGTTCCTCCCAAATAGCCCGTATTTGTCACTTCAACATAAATGAGTTTGGATGTCTGGCTGACTGAAATGATGAAATTGTGCAGTTACTATTTATTGGTTTTTATAAACTGTTTTAGTTACATGTATTTCACTAAATCCACCAAGAGGGTTACATTTATATTAACTCTAAGTGATTTTGTTTATCTCCATACATTTTACAATGACCTTTATTGTTTGAACCTTCTAGAGAGGAATTTCTAATTACCGAAGCCTTTTTAAATTTTGATGTTGTAGCACTATGTACAGCTGTTCGACGAAGGGCGCTTGCTAATACAAATGAAAAAAGCACGAAAGGCCCCAAAATCTGCCTCTGAAAGCACATCTCGTTTTCAGAGCCTAATGGTTGGAAGACAGTTGCCCTCAACTGTGCTTAAGCAGAAGATTAAGATGCTGACCTCACCAGCCAAAGTTAAGCCAAGTGAGTATAGGCCTATTGTTAACTTAGTTCAGATTGCAGAATCTCATTAGATTGTTTTATGTCATTGTAATGTACTACATGTATGAATTAAGATTCATTGACTGGTTCATTGTTGTATAAGAGCTATGGTGGTTGACAAAAAGATTAAGGATATTTCACTAGTATGGAGGCTGGATATGTACCCCAACAGAATAGCCACACTGTTTTACTTTGTTTGTCCTTCAGTGCAATGTAAAAACGGTATTGCAAATTAGCTCTAAATATTCAAGGACGGTGGAAACGGAAGGGAGGGGCCTGGCTCCAAAAGTTATACAGGCATTTGTTAAAGAGTGGGGTAACAGAATCATACCCCCCCACTCAACCCCACCACTCCCTAAAAAATCACACACTCTGCACCGCTAGTGATATTGATACTGAAATGTAAATTAGTGATTTATTGTGAGTTAAATATAATTGAAGAATCTTCAGCTGGAATCTTTTTTTTTTGTAGATATTCCATCACATAAAAGAACTGAAAGAGCTGACACTCTGGTAGCAGAGGAAGTAACATCAGGTAAGTTATACAATATGTGTTAGGAGGCTATTTGGGTATAAATGCAGACAAACATTAAACAAGCAATGATAAAATTGGCATGTTTGAAAGGGCTTTATTCTGTCCTCTATTCTCTTCAAATATATTCCTTCACTGTGATAAAATGTTTGATAAGTTTCCACTAGGATATTATTTATCTGCCTTTCAGGACTTGCCACAGATGAAGATCGAGAACTTGTTGCTATTCTTGAGCAACTGGAATCTGCTGATGTGTCAGGTAAATATTGAGTAAAACATCAATATTAAGTAGCAAATAACAACTGAGTCAACAGTTTTAAAGATTAGTCCTCATATTTTGAAAGTAAATTCGGTTTTCCATGTAATACATGTAACAGCAGTCATTTTCAGACTTCCACTTGAGCAGTTTGTACTTCATTTGAATTTCTGTTTTGTGTTATAAAAAGAAGGTATATTTCATTACACATTCTCTGAATGTAATATTTTAATAATATATTTTTTTTGTGATATTAACAGGTTCATCCAGGTAAGGGTTTATATATTGTCTTGGCTTCTCTTACCTTCTCTTACCAAATTTGCAACTGTGGTAAACTATTTATATTTATACCATATGTGCTTTTGCCTGTCTGTAGACTGAACACGTCAATGTACACACTATGAACCCATATGCTACATGTTGTTTGTAATGAGCTTTTCACCATTTATATACTTCGACTGGTAGATCTACAGACTGGACCAACACTGTTAAATATGTTTTGGAAATTTTTCCTAGCAGCTAAAATAGCTACAACGTTAACACATCTGCTGGTGCATGGCGACAAACCATTCTTGGAATGAAGCTTTTTTATAAGTCATTTTTAAAGCAGAAGGGAGCTTCCTGTTGCCTTGGTGATTTCGAAGATAAGGGGCAAAAAGAAGCCAATCTGTTTATGATTTGTGTGTATCGCATGTGTCTTAGGTATTGTCCCGAGTTTTCTTAATCTACAGGGGTGGCATGCCATCATATGGGTAAAATAACCGTAAGTACAGCGTTAAAACACAGACATTCTGGAAAATAAATAGATATAAATATAAATGACATATGAAGATTTTTGATTAATCTGTAAAGTATTAGGTCTGTAAGGGTACATATATAATACATAAGTGGATCAGAATAGGTGATGGGCACTTGAAACATACTCACTAATAGACTTCTAATACAATATTATTTATTCTGTCAAACATTTTCCTTGCCTTGTAAATCTGTCTTGATTGCGCATTTTACTATTTATAAAAACCACATTGTTAATTATATATATACAGTTTGTGCTAAGGTACCCCTTTTATGATAAAAAGTTCAAAGGTACATCTTATGTGTGTTATGAATAGAGAAGTGCTGAAATATTAACACCAGGCTATCTTACATATAATTACCACTAATAATAAGACTTTTTTAGGTCATGTGAAGCAGCTACTGTTTATGGAATTGGTTAGAAATTTAAGCTTAAAAAAGTAATGAGAAAGATTTTTTCTTATTAATTTATCGGTTAAATTTTATTAATTTTTAACATGGAATATTTCCAGCGTTTTAATGTCCTCTTTTGCAATTTTTTTTATACATTTATTGTATTTACAGTGATAGTATTTTACTAAACTTACAAATGTCTGTGTTTCAGGTCCCCTTTCTCAGGGCCACTCCACAGATCCTCTTTCCCAAGATCCTTTAGTCCCAGGCATTTCAACAGATCCTCTTTCCCAAGATCCTTTAGTCCCAGGCACCTCCACAGATCCTCTTCCCCATGATCTTTCCTCAGATCCTTTAATATACAAAGGCTGGAAAGCTACTCTCCCCCTAGTAGACCACCAGTGGGTTTCTAAAACATTCTTCAGGAGAAACCCAAACAACAATAAAATTGAGTTTCGGTCTGAGCAGCTCTCAAAGCTCTGGTATTCACCTCCTCCATTAACTTTTTCTCCAAGTGCAAGGAACAAGGTCGACAGATACTTTGGACATCGCCTGTTTCTATGGATGCCTGTTAATACTTGGGGTGTTTGCTTTCTTTGTCCACACAATGATGAGAATGGGGAATGTAAAGGTGTCCTCACTAAGGCTGGCATTTACCAAAAGACCAGAATGGTGCTTGATCTTGACTGGCACTACATGATTGCAGCCGAGTACCTTTGCTGCTCCTCATGTGGTAAAAAGGTAGATTATATTTTATTTGTTGTTGTCTGATACCATTTGTGAAAAACATTGGGACACCAGAGCTATGGTCATTGCATGCTATACTGTTTCATACTGTACCAGACTCTATTATTCAGTTATTTCAAACCTATTTCAATTCTGTGATAGGAGTATTTGATTTACTTTTCAAACACAAATGTAACATATCAAATGTTAAATCTTTAAAACAGGTTGTCAATCAAACAGTGTATAGTGATAGAAACCAATGTGTTTACTACATGTATATATATGACATTGGGCCTGTAACCCTAAGGTCCCAGGTTCGAATCCTGGTGGAGGCAAGCAAATTTTTCTCTCTTCATTTATTCAAAGTATATATATGACATTAGAAACTAAAAATTGGTAGTAATAAATTAAATACATTTTCAGGTCTTTTCCTTAAAATCAAACTCTCTGACGGATCAAAAAAGAAAGTGCACACTGGAAATAGTTTAATAGCATCAAGACAATGGCTTTGAATGTGTCCGAGACAAAACAGACTTAATTATCTCCCTTAGAAAATAACAATGATTTGATGCTCTCCATATAAACTCAGGGTTAAATTACTCAGCTATGAAGAATTTTGCCAAAAAGAGAATAATTATACATATGTATTTGAAAGAAAGAATGTTATTTTCTTGCTGGATTTCTAGGTTTACATCTATTGTTACTTTATAACCTATATAGTAGGATTTGTTTTCCTATCTTTTAATTTGGATCAATAGACACATTTTTATTCTAATCAACTTTAAAGCCTTTCCAGTTTTATAGTCTCCAGTGTGTGTGAAGCTACAGTTACAATTCGTTTTATTATTATTTTTTTACTTCTTATGAATAGGTAATATCATGGGCACATAACCTCGTCAGTCAGCTAGACAACGACCATCAGATGTTGTTCCCATGTATCCTCACATCCAAGCTTACTTGTGACCGTAAGGTTGTCGCACTTCTGCGAAACCGTGGCCTTGGAAACAGCAGCAGCATGCTTTGTAAGCAGTTGCAAGAGGAGCATGGGGACAATTATTTACGGATTACTCATCACTATCTATCCGAATGTCGTAGATTTAAAGATGCAGCAAAGAGTGGTCTGTTGGTCCCTACCCAATTTGAGGATCCACCACAGATGATATCAGTACAGAGGTATCGCTGGCTGATGAAGGTGTACCAACTTGATGTGCTGCAGAGACTGGATTATATCAAAGCCTGCATCACATCACAGTTTGGATGTGTCCTGAAACTCGATTCCACAAAAAAAAATAACAAAGAAGCTGGCAGGTAAGGTTCTTGTGAATGCTCTTATGAATCACTGTTTCTGACTTTCCTTGTATTTCTTTTACTTTTTTTTTTACAAAATTCAGCAATATTGAAAGGCGAGCAAAGTAACTGTTGTGATTCATAATTATAGGGTGAACAGTTGGGAGAATTTTTAAGTGCCCTGGTGCTCTCAAAGCTTAAAGGGAAAGACAACTGTTTTTTGACCTAAACTTATTTTTTTTATTGCATATTTTTAAAGACAACCATCTGTATTGCACTTGCAATGGAATTAGCATAGCCATTAATTAGTTAATTCAAAAAGCGGAGCTGATGTCATTGTTAAAAAATGCGGTAGTTATATCATCTAGTCGTGGCTGTCCCCTATTGCCTGCACTGGTGGATGCTTTCATATAAAGCCGAAACTGAGGGTCCCCAAGCGAGACAAGAAACCGCTTGTACACATCAGCCTGGTACGAAGTTAAACCCCAATCAATCAAACAAACAATCAAACATATCAACCTGGTTACTCAGAGCTATTTTGATATGTATACAACAGATTAACATTGCACTTGGATGACCAAGCATGTGTATAAGCCGTGTTGTTACAGATGCCTTCGACTGCATCCATAAGCAAATTGACACACTGCTGACCAATTGTGTTTTCGAACAGTGACGTCCATCCTGCCTGTTAAAATAACTAATTAATTACTCAAATGCAAGTGCAATACAGATGATTGTCTTTGAAAATAATAAGTTTAGGTCGAAAAACAGTTGTCTTTCCCTTTAAGCTCAAAACAAAGTAGATCTGTTGTGGCATGTTTGTTTTGCATCTTGTGATTGTCCTCTCTCTTAGTTGTTTGTTGCCACTGAGGCCAAGTACGGCTCAAAATACAAATCAAGACAATAACAAATCAAAATAATTGCAGCAAGTTTATAATTTTTAGTTTACAATTTTACCTTACATACAATTTATTACATAAAAACCAGGCTATGGCCGTGACTCAATGGTTAGTGTGTTGTCCTACTAACCCTACTCCGATGTACCGCTCATGGGTGTGAGTCCGCCTGGCGACCATCCGGTATATGAATAATATGATTGAGTCACATGCTGTGGCTCAGGTAATGGCAGGGTTGGCTTTTACGACGTTTCCTCTCGGATTCCACCATATTCAAACAAAGAAAAGTATGAAATGGACAATCCATCATCATGTAAGTGAAATACCCTGGAGTGCGACGTTAAACCCCAATCAAACAAACCTGAAATCCATGTAAAAATTATACATAATTAAGTTATTGAAAATTTAAATTTCAGGAAAGAGTGCCAAAACTGCCATGTGGGCCACAAATGTTGGTAATGAACATGGTCAAATATTGATGACTGTTCTTACTACTGGAGAGGGGATTGGGTTGAAGAATATGATCAATGGCATCATTAGTCGCTATAAAGATGCCATCACCCCATCTTCTTTATGTGGACAGAGACTGCTGTGGAAGCTCCAATGTAGCAAGATATTTTTCAGCTTGGCCTCTCATATGTGTTCGGTAAACATATTAAGTTCAGACTTCAACAACAACACAGCAAATTTCTTTCGTCAACAATGAATCATATTGTATTAACCGGTGTTTCTTAGTTTGGTCAGTAATATTGTTTGCTATTCAGTGTAAATTTCAAGAACAGAAGTATAAACAAAACAACTTATATATATATATAATATTATATTATATTGATTTTTTGTGTCAAGGTATTTTATTTTATTTTTTTGTTTACTTTGAAGACTGGATATCTGGCATTTTATGAGACGTCTGTCAGTGGGATGTACTACTGATGCTCATCAACTGTATGGCACCTTCATGGGACGTCTAAGTCATGCCATATTCTGTTGGGAGGAAGAGGATGTAGCTTTGCTCAAGAAAGCAAAGTGTTCTGATTTGATAAAACAGCACATCTCTAATCCCAGCAATGAAGACGTTGTTCGTGCGATCAGTAGAGATGAGCTATCCCTTCACTGTCGAAGAGTGACCCGTGGTGTTGAGGAAACAACCCGCCTGATCTCTGACCTGATCAAGTCAATGGATGGTGATAATGGACTTGACATCCTGGGTGTTCCACTAATTGACAGCGTCAAGATGCAAGAAATATGGATTCAGCAGAGTCCACATGTTGCTTGCATCCAGGATCCTGAAGTTGGGACAGTCACAAAAGGAGGGGTGGTTCTGCCCACTTACAGATGTGCCAGAGGTTCTACCAGCTTGGAGTCTTTTCATTTGCACATGGCAAGATTCATACCAGGTAAATAGAACAACAGATTACAGTGGAGTTTAAATGTCATAAATTTCGATGAAATTTCAGGAGAAAGTGATAACTCAAAGAGGCAAAGTGTTGAGTTGGTTTATATTTCCTATTCAGAACTTGATATGCTAAGAAAGGAAGTTTTCATGTAGGTAAATTTCACTTCTAAGGTATGGTGTCATCTGCTGTGTCATAGAATGGACAATTTTGTGCTCTATCCGTATTGAAAGAAATATACACATTTTTTTGTTATACAATTACTAATTATTTTGCCTTAAATTCTTGGTTATTATATTATATGTATTTAATAAAAAATACCACAGGAAGTCACTTTTTATGTGCATTTTATTTGCGGGAACATTAAACAACAAGAGACATTTAATTAATTTTGTTTTACAGGGACTTTGGCGAGCGATGTGAATTTCCAGGTGTACCTTCTTGATGGGGTATATCGTTGGAATGAAGACCGAAAGCGAGATGCCATAATGAAGGATATCACAACTAGTCCACTCACCTATGATGGGCCACTTCATCAAGCTGTCAAGAAACTTGATGTGCTGGGAATGAAATCTGCCCTCATTACACACCACCTAAGAAGTACACAGGTATATTTGTTGATGGGAGAGTTATGTTCATTCAATCAATTGCAGGTGTTTGGTTTCCATTGGCCTAGCTGTTACATCTCCAGCTGAAAAAGAATCGAGTACTGAGTTTTGTAATGTGCACTAAATAATTTACACTCGAGTCTTATAACATTATGTCATAGTTTGTTTTCACTATGACCAAGGGTGTCCCCCCCCCACCCCCCACCCACACCTGCTCCACATCCAACATATGAGTGACAATCTGAATGAAAGAAACAATCCTTCACCCAAATAAGTTACACATAAACGCTACGGAAGCTAACAAAAACAATTTCCAAGAAATATCTATGACATGGGTATGTTTTGTATGGTTTACAGGGGAACTTCTAGGGCTTGAGTATCTGTTTTCCCAGTCCTCAGGGAAAAGACTTGATTACAATCAGGCAGCTGAAGCCATGGAGGAGGATACGGACCTTGGTGAGCCTGCTGTGGAGGAGGAAGATGAAGGATTCATTGAACCTACTTTGATGCAGGATGTGACAGTCCCCATGTTGGAGCCCACTACTCCACGTAAAGCTACCCCACCATCTCGACCAGTCCTTCACATTCCTGGTGATGAAGAGTATAGGAGATTAGCTCCAGGTGTGTATTTTTTTTCTCTTGTGAACATCAGTTTATGCTTGAGAATTGAACACTGGGCAATAATAGACAAAGAAGTGTATTTGAAGTGTTGATCTAAAGTAGTGCATCCTGGAATCAAGTAATATACTTATGTAATAACTATCATCTAAGACAGTGTTCCATATTTTTAATGGAGGCTCTTTTTCTTCAACTATGCAAACCTAAACTATGTGTTTCATACATTTCAGTACATGTAGGCGTGGACCTCGAAATGCCCCCTACCACAATGAAGACAGTTCTACAGAGTACAACATCAAGTGAGTAATACACCTTCATTTATGTAGTAGTGTACAAAAAGTTCAGATGGAAATTCCGCTCTCTATAATGCTGTAAAACTTAGTTTGTTTGGTTTGATTGGGGTATTGCACTTATATGATGATGAAGTGTCAATTCATACTCAGCCTTACTTTAAGGTCTTGCTGGACCCCTTGGTCGATTTTCAGAACACCTGTTGTATTTAGTCTCTTATGCAGACGAATACAAATCTGTACCTGTATATGTATATACTTTTGGAAAGCTTGAATACTCAGGATTACATATACGTGAATGTGGTGAAAATCCAATTATTATTTCTAAAAATATTGCAAAATGAAAAAATGTCAACAAAAAAAGTAGACTGCATTTTCCATGGTTTATTTCTCGAAGTCCAATAACGATAAGACTCGATACATTAGTTGACAGAGTAGAATAGTCCTTGAACTAGTAAACGGTGCCTCTTTTTTAAAAAATTTTGATTAGAATGATCCCAATGGATTATTTTGTCTATCCCAACTTGAAAAGTCTTAAAATGTAAAATACAACTTTCAGAAAACATGAAACAAATTAAGGACGAACTTCTAAAAAAATGAGGCACCGTTTGCTAGATCGCTTTGTGCTCTTTATAATGGTACAAATTTTAAGTTTCTAACGGAATAGTTTTCTAGAAATAAGCCTTGGAAAATGTAGAGTCTGCTTAAAACTGAAGTGCCAGAAATAGGCAATTCAAGTTTTGTGACTTGAATATATGACCATGGGAAAACTCAATTATAGGCTCCAACTTAACTGTTTTGAATTAGAATTTTAAATTATTTTTTTTAGCAACATATAGTTTGAACACCTAACTTTCAGTCCAAGCCATACAAATTTTTTTAGTTCATTTTGAGACAAGGGGTCCAGCAAGACCTTAATTCAGTGGTAAACTGAGATGGAATCTGGTAAAAACTACAACTGTGGTAGCCTAGGTCAGCCCTGGTGACTTCCTCATATACCTGAGGTTTACTGGGCCACTTTAACCTATGAGCCTAACATTGATGGAAAATAGACATTCAGGCATGTTAACCACTGAGGCTGATGTAAAAGTATCTTTACTTTAAAATTAGATCAATAACATGTTAATAGTCAACCTATATTGTGGCTTAATGATTGTGATTTTTTTTTTACAGGCCAACTGCAACAACCCGCAACAGTAAGACCCGCTGACCAGTATATTGATGATGTGAGTTACTATTGTACATCACAATAATTTGATAATTATTTTTTTTCTTCAACAAAATGATGTTTAAATGTTAATAAATATTGTGTCTATAAATTGCTACTTATTATAGTTGGTATTATAATTTATATATTTTCTTACGCAAAAGAGCAAATTATTTTCTTTTTTAAAAAACAATGCATAGTCAACAAGTACATGTACATGGGTTCAATCTGCAAAAGCAGGCAGTTGGAGAGAGATTCTTGTTGTTTAATCAGAGCTAAAGGGCACCACAAAGCTTCTCTGTTGATGCATCTTCGAATTAGCTATTGCCTCTTGAAGTTGACCTATCTGGTCATTTCTTGTCACCAGTGACATTGAAGGTGATTTCCATCACCCATTGGGCTATGTTAACATTTGAGTGAAATAACCTTAATGAAGACATGAAACCCCAGGCAAATAAGCAAACCAATTGTGGTACAAACATCACAGCCTGTACATCAGTCTGGTATTGTAACTTCTAAGGCTTGGATCCTTTCTACTAATAATGTGAAATAATTCAAGTTCTCAATTTGCTGGACTATAGGGGATAATTATTTTAATAAAAATTACTTTGTGTTTGCAGAGTGACCTTGGTCCAGACAATATTCCTGGGTATACGCAGGTGTTGCAGCTAGCCAGTTTTCTGGTCTCTTTCAGAGATCAGTCTAACCCACTGACCACTGGGCAGGCACAGTATATAGTTGAAATTTGGGGCAGCTTGTCTGACTATGACAGGAAGCGTACCAGATTTCCCCAGAGAGTTGCTCCATCTCCAGGTCATGGACGGTTCAAGAGTCCTAAAAAACAAGTTACACTGGGTGTCACTAGCATTGAAAGGTAAAACCAAATTGCCTTTCTTGGGCTTTATATTCAATAACATATAAATATATCTATACTTTGATTCCCACTAATAATTTGACATACTAGTAGTAGACATAAGTTATAACTCTGATAAACGACAAGATAGGCTTGCTCATCTTGTTGTATATGTCAAAGTTGTAACTTTGGTCTTCTTTATAAATATATCAACTACTAAAATCTTGTGTTGGAAAGTTTTTTGATTGGTACTAATTACATTAAATATATATATAAGCTTGTTCTGGTATTACTTATTGTAATTGTGGGTGCACATTCCAAGTTAGACATTTATGTTAATTGTTATTTTATACATGTGTTTACAGAGCCGTCTTAGGCCCTAATGCCACTCGGGCAAACTGGCCTGACTGTAATCGGTATGTGGAGGCCATTGTTCAGAAACTGTTGGAAGAATACCCGAGTGACAGAAGATCCAAAGCAATGCAAGTATTCATGTCCAGATGGACAATGGTGAAGGAGGCATACTCTAGGATTCAGGTCTTGGTAATCGGCAATCAGAGGATTATGGGCCAAACAGACATCCAGTTACCAAGTCTTAATGTGAAAACGATACAGCAGTGGTATGTTTAAAATAAGTTGCTTCCACCATTTTTAAGCTTTCTGGCTAATTGCAGTATATTCTGTCTTTACTCCTCAGCATTTGAGGAACATACATTACCAAAATAGCAAAAACATCATACTTACATGTAAATGGCTGTGCTAATGTGGGTTATTACTGTTTGGGCACATGATCATAATATAAGTGATCAAATATGTTTAAGTGTGGCAAACATGGATAAATCAGTCAATCAATCAATCAATCATTTCACAATTTTTTTTTTTTTAGTGTTTCATTGAAATATTCTCCTGATAGTTGTTTGATTTGTATGACACGGTAAAACTAATCGATTGCCGTAATTCTTTTACTACAGAAACAATATTAAGTGATTTTACCTTTGTTGTATATAAAATTTAAGGTATAACAAGAAAGGAAAAGCAAGAGATCTAAAGATTTTGCTGCAGGGAATCTCTATACCTGATGCACCCATGTGTGGTACTGGCGCCCCACCCTCAAAGGAGAAACCCATGGTACTTACTACTGGGGAGGGTGCTCAGTTTGAGTTTCCAGATGCCCCAGACACCGCAGGGATGGCAAAAGTAAATGTAAGGAGAGCACAGGCACAAACTTTTCCAAAACCAATCACCTCAGCCATTCCGATACTACCAAAGCCAACACAGATTACGAGTTTCCACATACCGTTCATGGCTCCAGGAATGTTGCCCATGCTGCCCCCCGTGATGAGAGTACCAAAGCATGTACAGGAGCAAGTTCCAAGGGCAAAGAAACCAAAGACCTCTGTTATACGGAAATGCTCTAAATGTCAAGAAGAAATGAAACCACCAGTGCACCAGCAGTACATGGGATTTCGCTACTGTGGAGAAACCAACACAGTACCTTTCTCAGAGTGGCGGGCAGACCTGCAAGCCAGGGGTGTGGCCAGAAAGGGAAAGTAAAATCTGACCATTGAGATCGTTAAATTGTTGCCAAAATTGTTTTATTGTTGTCGTTTTTGCTGTACTTAAGAGACATGATGTGAGGAAAATTTTTTAATGCTGCCTGTTGTTTCATATCTGAAGTGTCATGTTTGCATTTACACTTTTTAAATTTGCAATCTTAGTTAATATATGAGGAAAATAAAACTGACCTTTTTTATCATTGAGGAACTACTTCTTTCTGAATGATAATTACATCACTTCTTATATGATACAATAGAAGGTTCCAAGCCCTTTCAAAGCAGAGGAGAAATTTTTGTGGCATCTTAATTAAGGTCTCAATGGACCCCTTGGTTCATTTTTAGTAAAACCATTTTTTATCCCATTATTATGCAAAATATAGGTCGGAATAATATGAAAAGCTTGGATACTCAGGATAACAAATATGTAACGGTGGTGAATGTCTAATAATAACTTTGACACTAATTGTAAATTGAATTAATCTTGTCAGAAAGTTAAATAGACTAATAGTTTTATTGAGTTGTTAAGGAACTTACTCTGCTGTGATAATCCTATTACATGTAATGCCAAACACCATGCCTCTGCAATATGCTCACCGTTAAAACTGAATTCAGGACTCTAATTGGAATTTTAAAGTAATCTTTTCCCTATCATAAACTATGAATGTTAAGATCAATAAAAAAATGTCCACTTTTAGCCAAAGGTGCCCAGCAGTACATTAAAGTGGTTAATTCGTTCAAGAAATGTATTTTTATACCAACCGTGTACTTTCTCTGATTTTCAAAGCTTTTTGTGTGTGTTTATGTGTGATAGCAATATTTATGACTTGTGAAAAAAACTTGATGTATGAGCAGAGCACCCGATTTTGGACAAGCAGATAAATATTATAGCTATTGGTAGCAAAGTCGTATATTGGGGCATTCTATCTTTTCATGGAAGGGAAACTTCTTAAAACTCGTCCGGCGTATTACTTTTTTTCCCAGCCTGCCAGATCTGAAAGTTTCCTGTCCATTGGATGTCCCCAAAGCCGTGTATTATAATGCATTAGTACCCTTAGCTAATGAATATCCGAGAATAAACTGGTCAGTGTTTCAATAAATTGTGAATATCAATAAACATGCACATTATTGTAGCAGGAGTTTGTGCCAAAGTAATAATATAAAAGCATCACATTTGGACAAAAAATTGAATAGATAATACAGGCGTCTGAAAATAAATGTAACCGCTTAAATAAAAAAGGGGAGGTAATTAGGTCAGGGTGCTAGCTTTGCCAAAGTAATCCCTCTTGCGGACATCCTATATTTCAAACATTTTTAGCGCCATTTTATATGGTTAACGCGATGGAGACTTCTGAGCTAACATACCGCCTTAGCGCATATAGTAAAGCATTCGTCTCTTAAACACAAGGTCGGTAGTTCGATCCCACCTAAGCACGGATTTTTGTCTTTTATGTTTATCTCTTTTTCTTCTGTTAAAGCTACTTTTACATTCGAATAACGAAATAAGACTATCATTTCTTAAGTCGATAGGTCTTTACGGTGGCATGTTAGGGACATCTAAGGTTTTTTACTTTTCTGTGATTTTAATAAATTTTACACCGCGGTGGAAACATTTACAGCGCGGAGAAACTTTTACACCACGGAGAAAACTTTTAGGCTACACCGCGGAGAAAACGTTTAATTTGATTTCAGTTTTGATTTGTGTTTATTTACCAATATTTTGTTAAATGTACACTTCAAATTCGAACATAAGAGTTAGGCGGGAATAAAGTTACGATGGACTTGTTCTATCCCAAACAAGCTACACAGCGGATAAAACTTTTACACCGCGGAGAAAACGTTTAGGCTACACCGCGGAGAAAACTTTTACACCACGGAGAAAACGTTTAGGCTACACCGCGGAGAAAACTTTTACACCGCGGAGAAAGCGTTTACACGCGCGGTGTTAATAAGTTTCCCAACAGACACAGAATCTTTTTTTTTTTAACTCTTTTTCGTATGATTGGGATTATCCTCGAGTAGCCTATCCGAGGCAAGACGCCGAGCCTAATGTTCTTTTCAGTTTTAATTATTTGAATTGGCAGTCTTTAGAGGAGGCCATGCATGTGGGCCTCATTACTGTTTTAGCATTTTGTAGCATTGTTAGCCCTTGATCTTTGAGCTCAGCGCATATCTCGTCTTCTGATAGATCCTAGTGATCTCTGTCTCGGGTTAGCCTATAGGCTACCCTTACTGCTGTTCAAGGATCTATGTGGAGAGACTGCTTCTGGATGGTCTAAACTTGATTTTAATGTCATTAGATTGGTTGCTTTATTGTGGTCTGATGCATTCAACAAGACAATTACCAGATGTCCTTTTATATTCCGTTTTTGCGGTTTTTGCTGTAGCTATTAGAGTTTCATTAAGCGCAAGTTGTGAAATTTTATTTACTGGTTTATTTTGGGTTTCACTTGTCATTACAACAAAAAAATTGGCCAATTCTGATTTTCCTTTGTATTTATTTACATAAACCTGTCTTTTTTCCACAGTTTGTTGAGGAGGAAGGAGATGCCATTATGTAGGATATGCAGTTTCAACGAACCCTTGTCCGAAAACCCGAACAGTCCTATCCAATATTATCTCTGTCCTTCAAAGCTCCAAAAATAGTTTTGTTGCCTATACTAGCATTGTAGGGTGGGGACATCGAAATGATATTGTCCGTTAGTCCGTCCGCCCGCCCGTCAAAAATGTTTCTAAACGCTTAGCTGAAACAAAACAAAACAAAACAATTTCTTATGTTGGTAAAAAAAAAAAAATTATATATATCTAAATGACTTACTTTAAGCAACAACAAATTACCTTGGGATAAAACAAGTCCTCTCGGGACTTTATTCCCGCCAAACAATTGTTTACAAATAGTTGTATTTAATATAAATTTCTTTGGTGAATAAAAGTATCAAATCAAATCAAATTAAACAAATGAACTGACTAGCATCATACTTGGAATGTTGCTTGAAACTTATCTTACTGTGAGGTAGATGCGAATTCGTATCCAATAAACTATACAGTATATAGAGAAGCTATATTCCAACGGATTGCATTTCACCATATTCCCCAAAGCAGTATGGCCACCGATCCATGATTGTACAACAGTCATGCATGTGTTATGAACCTGATACGTTGGATTTCACACAATTACGTAAAACAACATGGCATCCATTTCAGAATTTAACAATCTTCTCGTCTCTATGTGTTGTGAACACAAGACGTAAAAACGAACTCACGGATTAATTTATAACTGGGATAATAGCTTCCTACAGAAGTGATTGCATTTAGTCACATTCAGCCACTCAATAAATAATTTTGCCAGAGTTACATCTGTAAATGCAGTATGCGATGTGAACATAACTTGAAAACAAATTCAACTATTAACTTCAAACTTCAAACTTAATTTTATCTGAATTAAAACCACGCATGTGCTTGTATTTCACCAAGTTCTACGAAACAATATGGCTGCCATTGCATATTTTTGTGCTATTCACGTCTGTATGTACTGTGGACACATTGACTGTTAAAACAGTGTAAGAGAAGACAATAACTTGAACATTATCGGATTTACCTTTAACTTGCAATATACAGCTTCGGCTTCTTGCTACGAAAGAATGCCATAACAGTTCATCGAATATCACGATGAACATTGCACCCATTATATATTTTGCGATTTTCAAATCTGTGTGTTCTCTGAACTCTAAACGTAAAAAACAAATTCACAGATAAAATATCAGATTACGCTTCTGAACCTACCACGCTTAGAACTTATTTTTAGTTACCACCACAAACTAATTGCCAAAAGGCATCCCAGCTTTAAGAAAAGTAGGGCCTACTGAAAACTTTTTGAATAAGTTATCTGATATTCAGGTTAATAAAAACATCATATTAGTGACACTTGACGTAGAATCTATCTACACAAATATCGCCATTGAGGCAGGACTTTGTTTTGTTAAAAATGCTTTCGATGGGTATCCCGACCCCCGCGGTCCGAATAATGAGATATTGAATCTGTTGGAGCTCAGTCTGAAATGTAATGGTTTTGAGTTCAATGACAAAATATACCTATACGTCTTGTTTTGGGATTCTTTTAATTTCAAACACTAAAGTTTTTCTTAAAAGCAGTTCACATAAACAGATTTTTTTTTTTTTTTTAAATTTATATTTTATCAACAAATCTTTACTGATTAAAAAACGTTTTGGTCTATTGAATTGCAGTTTATTCTGTTAACTCTGGTTGATTGACCACATATGGGGCCGCACACTGAGGTGCTCTACAATTATACAATCATCTGTCTAGAATCCCTCCCGATCATTGGCTTTTGAATCTACATTAACTACCCTAGCATGGGTCCTTTTCAACTTAAATCATTGTTTCACACTGAG
>JAQQZZ010089406.1:0-17976 GCA_030265115.1 Mopalia vespertina
ACCTAGCCTATAGTAATGGTGCACATCATTCATTTGAATGGAGCCACCAATATTCTAAAATATGTATGTATGTATGTTAAAAGCAGAATTATTTCCTAAGAGAGAGGGCAAGTTAATTATCCACTACATGTATATTAACTATGCAGAAAATGTAACATTTTTGATTTGAAACAGTTTAATGATAATGCATTTTGATATGAGCAGGGTGGGGTTTTTTTTAAAGAATTTGGCTCCTGTATATCTTACTACTTTGAGTCATAGACATGTACTTCGATTTTGGTTTTGGGACATCTAGATTGGTACTGTCAACTTAGATTATCAGTGATGTGATTTAGCAGCTGTGATAGAAACCTTTCTGATTTTTGTGTGGATTGGTTTTAATAAATTTTAAAACCATTATTAATTTCTTTTTAAGCAAGCAGGTGTTCCAAGAGGTTTGTCTGTTTGATTGGGGTTTAATGTCATACTCAAGGGTATTTAATTTATATGACAACCAATTGTCCCCTTCACACTGTTCCTTTCCTAACTACGATGGAAAACCGGAAGGAAACCTCATAAAAACCACCCTCGCGATTAGCGGAGCCACATCATGTGACTCCCTCATATACCTGATGGTCAATCCCGTGAACCGTAAATCGAAGTATGATTAGTAAGCGCACACACTACAGAGGTGTTCCAAGAGAGTGAAAATATTAAATGTTTGTTAGCTGGTAAAGTCTTTACATGGATAGCGTCCTTGATTTTCCTGGCAGCCAAATTGTTTCCAGTTGATTTGGTGCTCACCTAGTGCTGAATTAATATTGGGGTTGTCACATTGACTTTTGTGTTCAAATATCCTCATCTTTAACTTTCTACCACTTTCTCCAATATATATCTCCTGATAATCTTGGCAGGGAATTTTCTATATCTAAGGGCTGTTTTGAAGTTCAAAGGGATATTTCAAAATTCAAAGGTATCTTTCAAAATTCAACGGGATCTTTCGAAATTCAAATCTGTGGATAATATGAAATCTCTGATCTGATTGGCTGGGGCAAAGCTACTCAACTCAGGAGCGTTT
Source organism: Mopalia vespertina (assembly GCA_030265115.1). Classification (NCBI taxonomy): domain Eukaryota; kingdom Metazoa; phylum Mollusca; class Polyplacophora; order Chitonida; family Mopaliidae; genus Mopalia; species Mopalia vespertina. The sequence goes on from JAQQZZ010089406.1 coordinate 1,058, forward strand.
TGGGATTTACAGTTTATGGGTTTTTGTGATGGCAAGGCAGAAATGAAGAGAGGTTTGTGACGCTCTTCTTCTCCGCCTTGTCTTGGGAAGATGAGGTAGGGGAGACAAAATTACCCTTGATGTCTTTAAACACAGCTCTCTGCCCTGTTATTATCTCAGGCAACGTGTGTGGGTAGCAGTGTTTAATGCTGAGCACATCTTATCTTGTCTAAATCAAAGAATGTGTGGGAAGTTTGGTAGCCAGATTTCCTCCAAATTTCAAATTATATCTCAGTGTTGTCATTTAAGCTTTCAATACTTTAATTATTGTTTGTTGGTTTTCTGTTTGTTGGTTTTTTTGGTGGATTGGGGGGGGGGGGGGGGGGATGTAGGGAAGCCTTAATTTTTTATTTTGTTTTTCTACACAGTAGTGATAGTGTTGGGTATTCCTGTTGCCCTGCATGGTGTTCCCAGAACCGAGGCCCTGCTGTGTGCATCTAGTCATTGTCTTGTCTGTTTTCAGCCAATTTGAGGGGAGGTTTCCTTCGCCCAATTGGACTAGCCATTGTCACATGACTGACATTACCTTGAGCACAAAACTTTTGTTTCTATTCTTCATCGTGAAGCTCAATCCCTGGGCGGTGTCATAACTAAGCAAAATAAATGATTTTCAGAAACAGAATATCTGTATTCTGTGAGAGAGTAAATAGATTTGACCTCTCAATGATCTGTATGGAGGTTGCTTTATCTCTCAGATGATCATATCATCTGTTATCTCTCGGAACATTTAAAAATGGTCACTGTTCATGGAAACTTTTATCATCACCACGCTTCTATTTTGGTTCTTTCAATTTCAACAAAGGCTGCGCATACTATTTTTTATCTGTTCACACTTTTGGTGTTTCTATCTCACGACTCTTTTTATGTGGTCTAGCATGTGAATCTCCCAATAACCTGTCATGTTTTCCTTCAGATTATTTCTTTATGCAGCACCATTTTGTGTCATCAATTCTCACTTTAACTGACATTTCGTGCAGGGGATATTATCACTAGACAATCCCTTCGTTTCTATGGTATAATCTTTCACTGAGTTAACACGAAATTCTTCCTGTATACACTGCAAGTGTGCACTGTATATGTGAGAACATGATTACTGACCTTGATAGCCGAGCCATTTACGTTTTATCTTGGTCCTTTAAGACTTAGAGTTTGAACTGCTACGACATACTTTGATTTCTCTTGATTACTTATTAATTATATTTTCACATTATACATTTACCTAGTAAACAAACAAAAAACAATTATCTTGTTTGTGATAAGAATCAAGGTCAGAGCTAAAGGTCAGACACTCTGAATTTTGCAGTTTCTGTTTGAATTCAATTATTCATACGACATGCAACAATATTGCTGATACCAGATAACCACTTAATAAGTAATACCTACATGTATTTGTGCAAAAACCTTTGATGTCGAGTCATGACATTTTGTTGATATTAAACACCATTAAATGTAAGATCGATTATCAGGTAATATTTTGAGTGGTAATTTAATGAAAACTTATGAATATTCATTAACATGATTTGCCTAAGATTACATGATAATAAGTTTGTGTGAAAGTGAACATGAAATTAACTGATATTTGATACTGAATTACCATTCTGATAGTAATTTTAATGTGGATTGGGCATATGGTTATACTGCATCCATATAAACATAGCCAGTCTTGTCTTGGCTTTAAAGGTCAGGCCAGGAATAATGTCAATATATGAAGACCACAAGGGGAAGATTGGTGATGTCCCTTTTTATCAATTTCAGGGTTATTGCACCAGCCAATAGTTAACAACATAAGGTTTCCTCTCATAATATTACCTTATCGGAGAACCAGGAGTGTCACATATTCTTTAAGATATAAAGTTTAGCTGTGCAATGAAAAAACAAGTATTGTCAAAGCTGCGTCATCCACGTTAACTGTTCCAGTATAATATTCTTAGAAGAGAAACAAAGTTATAAAAGGTTGTAAAACTTTTATAGCATTAGCTCGGAGCACTACATTGATCTATTTGGTTATATCCTGTGCTCCGTGGTTGGTACATATTGTGGTTCTTGTCCGGTAATACTTTTATTATGACTGGTGTGGGCCCCACGCCGTGGCTTAGTGGTTAGTGAGTCCAAGTACCCATCCTTTCTCGATGTACCAACCGCTAAATCTACCTGCTTAGGTATATGAGGGAGTCACAGGAGCTGACTTCAGCTGTCACAGAGTTGGTTTTTCCTTAGTTTCCTTCCAGATTTCCATCATATTAAGTAGTACAGAGTAAGAAATGGAGAATCCGTCGTCATATCAGTGACATAGTCATGAGTACGAATAATCAAACAAAACTTCATAATATTGAAAAAATAATCTGTAATCATCAAAGTCATGTAATGTGTTCCAATAACCAGCAAGAATGCGGAGTTAAAATTACACGACAATTATGAAATAATGGAATAACCAGTGGTGTCAGTTTGCAAAAATTTTCCGATATTTGCTCTCAAATTAACGACACAGAGGCTCGGCAAATGGTACATGCTTAATTTGAAGGACCAATGATCATTCTTTCTTATACGTGAAAAGAAATCTATATGACAGTTATTAAACAGTCTTGAAACTTTGTTTTTCAGTTTCTTCAACATTGACTTATCTTGACATCTCTGGTTTTCCCCTTCGTATGTTTATCCAAATAAGACACATGCATTGCACTTTTTGGATGGGTCACATGAATCTTGGGTAAAAAATAATAATGTTGGACCTTAACAAAATCTTGGATCTAGAAAAAAAATATCTCTGAAACGGTGTTGAAGGAAGTAAAGATTTTTGTCTTGGACAAGTTAAAAAAAATTATTTTGCATGAAAACTAATCGTATGTTGGAATGGAGTTTTATGATAATTTCTCTAGTAAGGAGAGGTGCCAGGCCAAAGGCATGACATGCACCCTGGCGCAATACAAGGTGCAATAAAACAAAGGGTGCACATTTACTGTGTTGGGTGCCCCAACAAGCTTTGTATTGCCATGTAGCACCGTGATTCGAAGGGCAACATCAAGCCGAGCTGTTTGTGATGTTGTTGTATTGCATCCTCTGATTGTACTGTATTTTTCCTTGCTCGTTGCCAGAGTTATTAAGGGTGGTTTCTTTCACCAATTGGGCTGACATACCGTCATGTCAGTGAAACAACCTTGAATAAATACATACAAACCAACCAACTTTGGTAGGCTTTTTATAAAAGTTATGTGCTTTCTAAGTGACTGTCTAGACTAAATGTCTGATGAATGTACCTTTATATTCATGGTTTTTTCTTACATACAGTTTGAAAACCTCAATGAAACAAAAAAACTAATGTCCACTTTATAATCTTCAAATGTTGCTTTTTTCATTTATAATAAAGTTGTCATTACCACAACATTATTTGCAATTTTGGATATGAAAGATTTTCCATACGTCCATTCTTATTGCTTTAGAAGGCATGAACATTCATGTTATATTCCTCAACATAGATCAATAAACATAAGCTACAGTACATGTACATGCTGATAAAAAAATTAGAATTCTTTTCAATCTTCTTTTTGTTTTGACACCAGAGAAAACAGGATGATTTGTCAGTCATTATTTGGAACAATTATAAGCAGAAAATAACAATCATTTCCTGCAAGCTGAGATATCAAGTTTTTTATATTTATTTTGTGAGCCACGATCTATAAAACAGGAATAACCCCTCAGGTTCTATTATCCATTTGTTATCTAACACATTTCTCTTTATTCCAAACTCCTCGCCCACCATGCCTTCTGATCAGCACCAATCACACTTGGTCTATTTTGAAAAATGCTTCGAGCGTAACCGTGACATCAATTGGGCAATTTTTGTTGGACTTCCTGTGAAGCTGCATTCGAGTAATTTGTCTGAGCGATGCTTTTTAGCGGCGACACCAGTGTTTTTGATTTTGTCCAGATTTAGTTGTTATAAATCAATATAAATTTCTTTAAGGCTGGCAGGTGCTTTTCGACCAGTTTTCAGCGTTGTTAAATGGCTGATAGAAGGTCAATGAAATGTCAAGTGTAGTATCACCTTGAGCGTCTTTTAACACAGCTCGCTACTCTGCTATTATCTCACCCACTGTCGTTCTGTAGCACTTTCCAAGTTAACAGTGTTTGTCAATGAGCTTTTTTTAAACCTGGTCCAAATGGAATATTTGTGTATCATTTTGAATATCAAAATACAACACAATTATCCTTCTGGAATTTATATTGATCCGACCTTCAGTACTGCATTTCTTTCTATTTTGCATTCTCTGTGAAAGCTTTATATATTTTTTTATATATTTCATGCATAAAGTGTTTTTTGTCATGTTATTCGTAAGTTGCTTTACAATGGTTACAAAAACCTTGACCTCAATCTGTTTAACGAGGTAGGACAACAATAGGTCAATGACAGGGCATAATACAAAGACATCCTAAAACTCATAGGTTTCAAATTGGAAACACCCTCTCAACCTTCCGCCAAGACATTTTCAGATCTATAAAGCTAGAATGAGCTTCCCGTTAAGGAAACATTTTTATATAATCAATCACAATAATAGAAAACAAAACTATAAAATTGCTCAAAATGTCATCAGTTCTTATAATAAAAAAAGACAGTCTTTATAAATTTTTCAGCCAGTCAAAACATTAACGCAGACAAAAAAAATAATTTGAAAATCTTGTTAAAAATGTTTGGTACATTTTAAGCAACAATGACAAAATAGAACACACTGATTGATTGATTGACTGGTGTTCTAGGGTATTTCACTTATATGAGGGTGGTGTATATCATTAGTAATTGACAATAAAGATGCATTCTCACAATGCGTTTTGTAGTTAAGGACTTCAGGTGATTTCCGTTATTATTGGCGTTTTGATTGGTTGAAAAAAAGGTATAAAATACTGGACCAATCAAAACCCCACAAGTAAGGGAAAGCTCATAAAGTCGTTGCTACGAATCGTACTGTTTTGGAATGTGGGAAAATAAATCATCCTCTAGTGTTAAGTAAAGTGAGATTCGCTATGCTCCAAACAAACTTCCCTTAGCTAGAGGGTTAAATAAAACACGAGCTATCCTAACACTATGCAACATTTAGACAAAATGTTCAGTGCACGACATTGCACACAAATTAGGTTCTACTTGACCTTTAACTGGGTGCCCACAACAACCACATCAAATTTTCACAATCTAGCCACAGTTTAATAGTAGCGATCCTCAAAAAGATTTAACACATAGGATATTAAACAAGAGTTTAATAAAAACCTAATTCTTTATAATAACAGTTTGATCTTTGTGGGGACATGTAACCAATTATAGCATAATTTGAACAGCCATTATCAACTCTACTGAAAGCAGGACAGCCAGTAATCTGTTATTAAAATTGTTCAATTTCGATCAGAAGGATCTAGCTGTGAATAATTAGGGGATCACATTTGTTGAGTAATAAGCTCTGCTAAAAGATTGCATAATGTTCACTTTAATACCAAGAAATTCTGATAAACATTACTGTTGCAAAGTTATTATTAAATTTTTCTAAAAATAAAAAATCCAACTAATATCTAAAAATTGGCTGTTTAACATTCAATTCAATATTTTAGGCTGAATGTGAAATGGTTTTGTGGAATTTGAAATTATGATGTTTATCCGCAACTAGATGTATGCATGCTGGCCTATCGTTACATGATACACATATAATGGAATGTTAACTAAGCTCCCCAATGTATCACAGATGCAATTCACACCAGTATAATCCACCATCATTAACTTCTTCTGAAAAATTCACCTTCTTCAATCTAGATTGGAGACAGATTGGCTCGTCTCCATAATTAATATAACCTAATTGTGCATTATTCACTTTAAATACAATTAAATGATACCTCAGAAAGTAATTATAAAATGCTCAAAGTTGTAGGCATTTAAATCTTAAAAAATATACTCTTTTTTTATTAAGGGAGAGGGGAAAGGAGGGAAGAAGGAGTGTGACTAATAATTCCAACAGAAACCGATATCACTATCAACATATGTGTCAACACAAGAACATACCACAAATCATTATATAACATTGCACATGCAATGTCATAATTCACAGTGCGTGTTTCTGTGCTGCCCCATAGCTCTAAGGTGACCTAGGAGCGGTTATGAGCCAGATCAATTCTGCACACTAGTGAAGCGAGCTTTACAATTATGTAATGTGTCTGTATATGCCAACAACTTTAATGTACATGCTCTTTTCATATCAGCAATTGCACAAAAGCTAACTGAGTATCAAATAGCAGCGTATACTGCGTAAGATTTAAAAAATATTTATTATAATTTATAATCACATAATCATTGTCAAATCTCTTTGATGAATATTCATAAATAATAATCATATTACCAGTGTAACCTGATCGTAGATCTAACACTGCAGTTTCAAAAACCTGTACAATATTAAATTGTGTTTTCGTATCAGCAATACTGTTGATTAGCACATGATGTGGAGTATTAGATTTGAATTCAAATGGCAAAGTTCACGCGGTTGGCAAAACTTTAGCTCTGAACTCAATTCTGAATACATATCAAACACAAGATACAAGACCTGTTGCTCAGGAGCTGGGGGTGGTATATACAGAGGAAAGTCCTTACCAGGCCCTGGTGGAAGAATAAGTTTATATCAGAGCAAAACATTTCACATGTTATGGTTGTATAAGTGTGGAAATCACTTTTGACTTTCACTGCCAGAAATATCAATGAAACACCAATCGATCACTCATTTGGAGAAGTTTGTTATATTGAGCTTTATCGTTGCACTCAAGGGTATTTCACTTACATGACGACGGATTGTTCACTTCACACTGTTCTTTGCCTAATTACAGTGGTAAACCATGAGGAAACCTCACCAGAGTCATATCGTGTGACTCACTCAAATACTTGATGATTGACCGACAGACTCATTCTTGTGAACAGTACATCGAAGTAGGATTAGTAAGAGCACAGGCTAACCGCACAACTGTGGCCGGGGCCCTTCGGAGAAGAGGTAAAGTTGAAATGACTTGGCTATCATACATACTCCCATATTAATGCAAGCCAGTTTTAGGAAGTACAAACTTTACTATAGAATAGACATCCAGATAGTTTAGTTAAAGCTTTTCCAATGTAAACAATGGGATTAGGAGGTGTTTATATCAACCACACGAAATGTCAATAAAAGTGAGAATTGAGGACTTGAAAGGATGTTTTGTAAAACAAAGTTAACAGTATCGTGACTGGTTATTGTGAGAATAACACCTTCAAACACATAAAAATGTCTGCGTGTCTGAGATTGAAACTCTGAAAGTGTGAACTGATAAAAATAGCCTTTGTTAAAATTAGAGGACCAAAATAGAAGCATCCAAGACAACAAACATTTTGGCATTGGATGCTCAAAGATGTCAGTTGGTACAAGTTTTACAGCAGACAATAAAAAGCAAACAACAAGAAATACATATTAAATCTGTTAGCAATTTTCTTGCTTGTCAAGGGTCTCCAGTAATCTTTAATGTTACAATAAATACCCAGCACACATTTTGGTATTCTTAATCATATCATTTTTTTTAAATATCAGCTGTTTATTTTTCTTATAGGTGTTTTGTGCCATTCTCAAGGGTATTTCACTGATATGACAATCCACCCCTTATTCTGTCAAACATAAATAATGTTTAATCATAACTTAACCTTGCGAAAAAACATCGAGCGACTCAATCGGTCCACTAGGGGACTGGAATCTTTAAGCAGTACATCGAAGGCAGATCAATGGTCCAAGACGGTAACCAGAGCGATGGTCCTAGCCCAAATGTGTCTGAGAAGTTTGTTAAAAGATCCTCTCAGACCACATGCAGACATTGAAAGGTCACATTTCTTTAATCTCCGGCACAGAACTTAGACAGAAACAGCTGTTCCTTCTTAATCTTAAGATATGACTATGGCAAAGATTGAACTCATTATTAACTCATTATTTGTGAATGTTTTCCATTATTTATAGATGAACTACGGTTTGGCACAATAATAACCGCTCCCTCTCATCCACTCCCCCTCTCAAAAAATTATCCCAAAATAAAACCAAAAACATTTGAACCGATTAAATTGCTACCAACAGAAGTAATCTGTTACAGGGAGGAAATCTGGCTACCAAACTTCCCACACATTCTAAGATTTAGACAAGATAAAAAGTGCTCAATGGTAAACTCTGCAGACTTACAAAGTGATACAGACAAACAGTGGGTGAGAAAATAACAGAGTAGATATTGAGCTGTGTTAATAGAGGCTGAAGGTGATTCTATACTTGACATTTCACGGACTCTCTGTAAACCATTTAACATTAAAAACAGAACCAAGACAAAATCACCCTTTATTTTTTTTGTTCCTTAAAAGTAAAAACCCTTAGAGGCGTCAAAGGGATTTTAAAAGATTCATAATACCCGAATCTGGAGAAAATATAAAAAAAGCTGGTGTCGCCGTTAAATAGAATCACTCAGACAAATTTACTCTATTGCAGCTTCACAGGAAATCCGACAAAAATTGCCCAATTGATGTCACAGTTACACTCGAAGCATTTCTCAAAAAGATAAATTGTAATTGCTACTGATTAGAAGGTATGGTGGGTGCAGAGTTGTAATAAAGGGAAATGTGTTCGATAACAACTGGATAATAGAACCGGAGGGATATTCGTGTTGTTATAGATCGTGACTCTGGTCAGCTAACAAAATAAATATAAAAAATGGAAAAGATATTTGATGGGAGTTTGCAGGTGATAGGCATTTTCCGGTATTGATTGGTGCTACTGTTCAAATATTAGATATGAAATCTCATCTTTACTACCCTATCACCAGTTATATTCCTCAGTTTTATAACCCTGGCATGGAGTCTACAACAACATTATGAATTCAAGATGGCTAATCGAGTAGAACAACAAACCAACAACCGAAAATATTATATTTAGGGTTAAATTCTGACGTCCAGAATGGAGGACGGATTAACATTGAACTGTTACAAGTTGACCTTAACATATTCAACATTTATTATTTCCAACCATACAACATCAAATATGGGAACAAAACATAAAATGTTTGTCAGGTTGTGCTTGTTTGAAAATACAAAAACTTACAGAACAGGGGGGTAGCCAGAAATCAAAAGTATGGTGTCCAAAATGGTCATTTTGCTTCACTTTTCAAATAACAGGGTGTCCAAGTTTCCCTATCTCCTACATGTTAAGGTTTCTTAAAACAGGGTGTCCAAATGAGGTAATTGTTCACTTCAGGGTGTCCATTTGGACGAGTGGACATTCCTCTGCCTAAGCCCTTGTTCCAAAAGAACGGATGAAAAGAGAAATGGCACATTTCTTTTCTCTAGAATGGTACATTTTTATTCCTCATCAAATTTGATCAAAAACATTTGACAAGTTTGTAGACTTCATCAAATTTGTTTATGTGTGTAATATCTTACATTGAATAAAACATCAATGAAGGTCACCATCATAAATTGGAGATTTTATTTTGTTCAGGCCTTGTTAATTTGAGTCAATTATTAGTTTTAATACCTTTAACAACTAGTACAATGCTACTTTTCACATGATAAGATCGTTTTCAAGCATTGGTTGGTGTGCATTTGTAAAATTTCCCTTTAGTCTAGACCCTGGACTTAGTCTTTTGAGTTGCTGTTTTGGGCTTGTCGATTGGAAAATTTAATCATCATTTAGACAAACCTATTTTCAACCTGTTCAATATTGAATCCTTGTTTGTATATTTCCATATATTCGTATATATATCAAATGTAGACACGGCACAAAGAAAACACTTGTGTCATTAGTTTTCTTTTCTTGTTAAAGTCTTTTTTTTTCACCAACACCATAATGTCAAACCAATCTTTAGGAGGTACAGTAAATAAATATATATTTTGATTAAATGAAGAGAGAAAAATTAAATAAATATATATTTTGAATAAATGAAGAGAGAAAAATTAAATAAATATATATTTTGAATAAATGAAGAGAGAAAAACTTGCTTGCCTGCACCGGGATATGAACCCGAGACCTTTGGGTTACAGGCTCAACACTCTACCGACTGAGCTACAGAGGCTCAAGGCAAAGTGAGTCCCGAATTCTTACCCAGTGAAGACGGCGATTTTCTCTCTTCATAAAGCACGGACATCACAAAATACTGTTAGTATATGCATTTCATAAGATCACAGCACTGATGTTTTCAGCTATATGGGTTATATGTCAAGGTACTGTAAGCCTTTGATAGGTAAATTTACACAAACGAACAAAGGTACAACAAAACATCCAGTAATTGACACATGTGGTTATTGTTCTCAATACAATAACTCAATTCAAGATTACTCGATAAGATATTATTGTTCTTTATTGCGATTGGTTTGAGTCGTCCTGTGGTGCTGTGGAAAGTGATGACAGCTGACAATAATATTAAAGTCAAACCACAAAAAAAGGTTGCATCAATCTGAAGAGGTATTGTTCCAGAAAGTAATTTGAGATTTTAGAATGTTGATCCTAATTGTCAGGACAACCCAATAGACGTTATCTTTATGGTATCAAAGGTGGACTGTTTTCGCTGAATAGGTCCCAGTTACTTCAAAGAGAAAACAATTATTTTATAAACTAAGTTCATTAACTGATCCAATGTTTCCGTTGCTCTACATTCAGCTTGCTATTGGGGTTTGATTATGTGATTCATTGTAGATACAGCTGTAAAATGTCAAACTGTGTCAAAACAACAAAGCAGTTTTGTTTTATTTAGCTTTGACACCCTATACCTATTCATTACCTTTGCAAATAAAACCATCGGTCAAATTTCATTGTCTCTGTTCAATGAGTTGATTCTATAGGCTGTCAAAAACCAATCACTATATACAGCTACATGTATAATATATCTGTCACAAGGCTGTTAGAGAAATAACAAACCGATAACAACTGGTGCTGATTTTAATGAAGTTATCCTGCTTGTCAGTCACAAAGCATACACCTGGACCATAGGAGACAATGTAATTCCATAAAATAGATGAGCAATTGTTTGAGGTGCGAGATGTACAATTAGCACTGTAGAAGCATATCACTGGTAATTCTAAGGCATCAGGCTTTAGACACATAGCAGTTAAATTTTTTAAATTAAATTTGACGCCGTTTTATGCCCACCTAAACCCTTTTAACATGCCACAAATTTGAAATCTCTACGATCAATAGCTTGTTAATAATCACAATGAAATGGTAAATTAAGGCCCTAATTTAAGTTTTTGTAACTAAAATTTCCACTCAGCTTTTTCAGATTCATAAACTTTGGATGTTTAACTTACAAAGAAAGGGACAACGACAAAAAATGACCCTAAGCAAACAAATCAATAAATCCCTTTTCAAAGTTTCCAAAATTCTAAAGTTAATCTTTTATTTCAAACATCATTTATGCTTTCACTTTGAAACTGATGGCCAATTTGTGGTTTATGTATTTACTTACTACACTACTTCAAAGAACAACGAAGATACCTGTAGTGGGCCTTTAGCTAACAGATACAAAATTTTAATCAGACAATTTGTAAACGAACTATGCAAATACACAAGCTCTCATTCAACTGCTAGCAGTTCATGGGATTGAGTGTGTCTGTTGACCACCAGGTATATAAATGAGTCACACGATGTGGCTCTGGCAAACACCGCAGTGGTTTTTACGAGATTTCCTCTCATTTTCCCACTGTAATTAGTCAAGGACGTTAAACCCCAATCAAACAAACAACAATCAATTGCTAGCAATCTTTCTGCTTATGAAAATTTAACAGCAGTGTGTATAGGTTCTATATACTAATGCAAACCAATATTATGACCCTTTAGACAAACTGTCAAAAAAAATGAAATAATAATATTTCTATGAGTCGACTTTTTAACAATGACAAAAACATTAATAATTTATTTTTTTGATATAATATTTGTTTTGTTTTTTAATTAAAGTAGCTCAGTTTGTTTGTGGTGCACTTATTTTCTGCCCACTCCTCGCTTAATGATATCCCAATAGCCAGACACTGACTGTTCTGATCGGACTGGTTCCTGCACTGCTGGAGATACGTGGGCAGTTGTTAAAATGCCGGTCACAAACTGTCAACTACATCTCTAAGCTGATTGACTGTGCTTTTATTTTTTGCCAGTCTTATTTGGAATTGTTGATAACACTGTGGAAAATTTCCCAGAAACTCTATTAATACAAATCAAACTCAACCTCTTTCAATCTTTGTGTTCAGAAATATCAACTAAACCGTAATACATGGTTGAGAAACTGATAGTGTCCCTGCCACCAGGTATTACATTCATGTGCTTGTGTTTGTTTATTTTCACAATAAACTGATAAGGTTTTAACAACGTTCTCAAGGATATTTCACTTGTATGTTGGATTATCCAGTTCTTAATGTGCCTTTTGTTTAAGTAGCGTGGGATGCCAAGAGTAAACATTTTAAAAACCACCACGACAGATGGACGGGCTCAAACTCTTGAGCAGAACATGGAAGCAGGATCAGTAAGCCGATACGCTACCCACTGAGCCTCAGCCTTGGGTCCTTACATTTAAATAAGTGGATTAATGGTTTTGTATTTAACACTGTGCTCAATGTTATTTCACACATATGGCAGTGGTGTACTACAGCAGTAACAGCCAAACTAACACAATAAATGTAAGGATTATTGTTTTGGTTTTAAACAGCATCACTATACTCAGTACTAGGGCCATTATGAATCAAATAATGTAGGGTATTCCCCAGTCCATAAATTGCTATTTCTGTCCCAAAATTGACATATCAATCCAAAAATTGCCATATAAGTCCATAAATTAACATATCAGGCCATAAATTGCCATGTAAGTCCATAAATTAACATATCAGGCCATAAATTGCCATATGGCCCAAAGTACCCTAAATTATTTGCCATATTATTTTGAATGTATAAAATTTCCAGTTAACTTTTCAGAACTCAATGAAGCAAATTTATGTTACTCAATGTTTACAGTGGAATGTACTTCTAATGGAAGTTACTCAAAAACGTTGTTAGCCAATACAACATTGTGGGCTAATTTTGCATCATATGGCCGAAGACAAACACATACTTGCAAAGAATAAGGTGAAATTTAAATGAGGTATATTATATAATTATATACGTGTTTATAGATAATGGTTCAGGTTAGGCATTGTTCTAAATAACAAAATAGCTTTTTTAGCATACTTACACTATTTTTCTAGGATGATAGCAATAAGTAAATAGGAGGTGTGTGTGTTCCCCTTTTCCTTCAATAAACCAACACAAAAAGGAATATTCTTTAGATATTTTGATTCAATAATCCATTTTTGACCCCGTTATAACATTTATTAAGCAGAGTTAAGTTCCAACTCCAATCAAGGATACAGATGGATTTGTGTTCAATATTTTGGTTTATTTAAAACCATTGTCAAGAAAGATAAATATCAGTACATACGGTTTATGTACCAGATTATGTTTGTCTTCTCACAGTAATGTTACACATCTAGGGCAAACCAGACTCGACCATGCCCATTGTTAGTGTTTTTGTTTAGCCACCCAGGGGTCAAATGAGCATAAGACAACCAGCATTAACTTTGACAAAGTTTAAGTAACAAAGTCTAAAAGATTACTTTAATACTTCATGCAATGATTTTATAGATAAGATGAAATATTTTGGAGTTCTTTTTCTCAAAACGTCATTTTTGGATGATAGGCAGGTATGGTTTTAATCCTTCAAAACATAAGCTAAGTTTAAAAGTGTTAATTTACAGAAATATTTCAATTCTCCATGAGGCAATGACATCCTTCGATGACGTAAAGGTGAATGGTAGGTGTCATTTCAACCGACCAAATTACTTTCTGCAGCTGTTTAAGACAGGGTGCCACGTAAACCTTAATCAGGATGAGCCGCTACAAATGACGCAATCGATAATCCAATACTCATGGACTATCCCAGGATGCTTTCTGCCAGTCAGTTTGACCTAATTAGGAAGCTGTAGCTGTTGGATATGCAGCAGAATTTGGAAAGAGTAACATGGAAACCTGTGCATTTGTCAATCAACTCCTTTGGGACAGTTGAAGAATAATTATAAATACTGACCAATCAGAAGCCACTTGCTTAGTCGGACATGATTTGAATTGAATGAATCAAACTGCAGGAGCATTAAACGTCTGATTACCCATTTCAGTGCCTGCTGCATCTTTGATACATTTGGATGCTCAAGATGAAAGCCACAAAGTTATATTTTCAAAGAAACAACTTTTAAAATAAATTAATTTATGTCAAATACATTAATGCTATTTTACATGGTTTAAACAAGTTATGTTTGTTTGATTGAGGTTAAATGCAGCCCTTAAGGTTATCTCACTTACATTTTTATTATTTTTTATTTCCACAAACAAATCACATTTAATAGCACAATATACATGTACTTATGCCTACATACTTTATCTCACTTATATGACATTGAGCCAGAGCAATGGGCACCAACCTTTGACACCACTGGAAACAAACAAAGACAAGGCAGAACACATACAGGACCTTAACATGATGCAATACAAAGAGGTCTAAAACAGATCGGCATCTTATTACCCCTAAGCTCTGAGAGCACCAGGGCAACAGGAAGCGGCCTCCCAGCCAAGGGCTCCAAATTGACACCCTGAAGTGAACAATTGCCTCATTAGGACACCCTGTTTTAAGAAACTTTAACATGCAAGAGATAGGAAAACTGTCAAAATTGGACACAAATCATATATAAGTAGATTGCCTTGAAAAATGAAGCAAAATGACCATTTTGGACACTATACTTTTGATTTCTGGCTAAGCCCCTGTTCCTAACACTCAGCTAGACAATTTAAGAGTTGAGCCATTATAACCTAATGAGCTGTGAAGGGATTAATGAAAACAGCCATAAACTAAGCATATTTTGGTGACTTTGTATATACTTTATGTGTCCTGTATACGAATAGTAGTATGCAAAAATGACAAAAGTGATATATGTTTAAAAGTTTGAAAATGAAATTGACCAAAATTAAAAAAGGAGGAATTCTTAAAAAAAAAAAAATAGCTGTGCTGCAAAACTTTTGTCTAATGCATATTAATCTTCATTTTAAAAATAAATAAAAACACAATTGAAAGTTTGCAAAATCTTTCTACACCTGGGTTGCGTGATAATAGTTGCTAGATTTTTAAAAGTATAATGATTTTGACGATGCTTGTATGACAATTAACACCAACAATGAACCCAAAAGGCTTCAAATGGAATGAGCTACTTTTTTGGTGTTTGAATTTTAGAGTGCTTCCCAACTCTGAGGGATTTCATCGAGTTAAGAAAAATATCTCAATACCACCCTAGGCTATGTTTACCCTATGCCTTTTACAAGGCACTTTTCCTTTGTCAAGGGAATTTTGTTGTATTATTTTATTTGGCCGCTGGCATTTGCACATGATTTTAATAGACACATTTTCACATTTTTAGCTGTGATACAGAATTCGACAAACTGTTAATTAAATGAAACATCTAAGCTCTGCCAGATACAAGCCAAGATTTTTCACTCCATAATGAGGAGAGAGGTAAAGATGTGATGCAAATATACTTGATCATTTGTATCACCTACTTACAGGAATAGACACAATTTCCTAAGGGAGATTGATTGATGTTTAACGTTATGCTCAAGGGTATTTCACTTATAGGACGCCGCTCAACTGCCTTTATAACTATCATATAAAATTCTTCGACCAGTGCTTGATGTAGCCAGGGGTAACTTATTTATACGCTATTATACTTAACAATTATACATGGTTACATTCCTCAAGACTCCTGTTAATGGCCCGGGTATAATTTGTGTGATGCTACACAGATGTCCGTGCAGATTGGTGCCGATTTCTATTAAATTGTTTCTATTTTTTATTCCAGATCAAAGCAATCTTTTTATATATGGTTTGTTAGTTGTAAATCATTTATATAGGTTTTGGAAAAAAAAAGTAAAAAAATCATAGTTTACAATGGACGTAAAATATGGTCTGTCGGATATGCCATTCAGTATGACAAACCATTGGATAATCTTGTCTTCACATGAGTTTACTTTGGACTAGGGATTAACTTCATACTTACGGTTACTTTATTCCCAGGACTATGCGTCATGTCAGCCCTAAGGGGGAATGAAACCCCTTTTGATGTAAAATGTGCGACAAGATCACAGATTGGAGAGTACTAGGGTCCGTATTCCTTAAGCTACAAATGTACATGTACTTAAGTATTTCTTAAAGTTAAGTAAAACTTAGCTAATATCCAAACATCAGTTTAAATACATTACCTCTATATTTCTTCATTTTTTGTGATTTTAATCACTAGATTATACATGTAAGTGGATTTTTTTCAAATAGAAATTTATTACTCTACATTAAGTGTTCTTTTTAATGGAAAATGAAAGGCTAAACTTTGGCTAAATATTTCTTAACTTTAAGAAGAAAGTAGCTTATGAATACAGATCCAGGGTGACAGGACTGATTGATTGTTGTTTTACACCGTGCTTAAGGGTATTTCACTTATTTGGTGCTAATAATGGTGTTAGACAAGGTGGAGTTATCCCCCCTTTCCTTTTTAACATATATTTGCATGATTTGGATACTCGTCTTTCTGATTCTAATGTTGGTTGTAATGTTGGTGGTGTCTTTGTCAATCATTTAGTGTATGCTGATGATCTTGTCCTTATTTGTCCATCTGCAAAGGCATTACAGCATTTACTTGATATTTGTAATGATTATGCAGTATCTCATGACATTATCTTTAACACCAAGAAAACTGTATGTATGTTATGTAGATCTAAATTTTATAAGGTATGTTCTCTTCCACTTGTAAAATT
>JAQQZZ010089417.1:0-17974 GCA_030265115.1 Mopalia vespertina
CCCCGCGATTGCCGGAGCCACATCTTGTGACTCACTCATATACCTGAGGGTCGACAGGCGGACTCGATCCAGTGAACAGTACATCGAAGTAGGCTCCGAAAGTGCACTTGCTAACCACGAAGCCACGGCCGTGGGCAGAACAGCATGGAGTGTAGGCCTTATTATAGTTATATCTACATCATTTAGCTTACTCATATACCTGACCAACACAAAGAACAAAAAAGGTATAATTATGAAGGAAATTTAATATTTGTTTTTTTCTTTTTCATTCCAAATATAGATTAAATTAAAATAAAGCAAATTTTCTATTTCAACAAAAGAAGATATGCACATATTAAAACACAAACAAATAAATACAAATTTAAATGGCAAAGTTGTGTATCATACAGTTTGATACATGTAGTTGATAACACCTACCACTGCATTTTAACGGTTTGAACCAAAACAAAATTTTTCGGAAATATATTAATCACAAAATAAACTTGAAGATGAGTGAATTCATTTATAAGAGGGTTTCAATCCAGTTAAAATATGAAACAAACAAAAATCAACAACAAATATACATCAAGACATTCAGTCGGAAAGATAAAATGTTTAACGTACGAATATTGGACCAGATAATGTATATGGAGAAAAAAAATTCATGATCCGAGTTATGGGGACAAAATTAAAAAATCAAGTTATGGAATAAACATTATAATTTTTGATAAAATGAGGGATTTATTTGAATAGATTTTTCCAAAACACATTCTCCTCTGTTAGCTCATTTAAATTCATCCACAGCATAAGTTTAGTAAAATGCTGTACATTCAGTTAATCAAAACATCCTTTTGAATAGTGAGTGCTGTTAGCTTATGCGTAGGTTTGCCGCTAACATACAAAACTTTCCTGAAATCCCAGACATAAAAATTATTATATTTCAAAATAAATGAAATATAAAACTTCTGGTAAACCCCCCAAAAGAGTTCCTAATGTTTATATGGGAAAATACTGGTTGGTTTACACTGGGATTACAATATACATATAACTGTATATTGTTATCCCAGGTTTACACTGGGATTACAATATACATATAAATGTATATTGTTATCCCAGGTTTACACTGGGATTACAATATACATATAAATGTATACATATAAATGTATATTGTTATCCCAGGTTTACATGCATGTTGTCAAACTTGGAATATCACAAAAAAGAAATACACACTAGAATTTAAGGAATCAAGGGCGTTTCTCTTGACAGGAAGCGATGTGTTTCAAGGTAAATTGCCACAATAACGAAACCATTATAGCAGTTGAAAACATGTTCCTCCAGTGCTAATTAAAGACAGTGTGAGTAATCTTGAAACATACTACCATCATTCAGAGGCAAGAATAGATTTGTTTGATTTGGGTTTAACGTAGCACTCGAGGGTATTTAACTTATACGACGACAGATTGTCCATTTCACACAGTTCCTTGGTTAAATAAGGTCGAAAACCATGTAGAAACCTTATAAAAACCACTCCTACAAATGCCTGAGCCACATTGTGCAATTCACTTATATACCGGATGGTCGACAGACGGACTCCAACCCGAGAGCGGTACATTGAAGTAGGATGTTAAGAATTGAAATGAATCAAATGGTGTGAATCAAACTGAATCAATATTTTTGGCTCAGATTAAATAGGAATCAAGGATTGGTTGCAAGGAAAACTCCCTCAACCTACAGAATAGGATATATGACTGAAGTCAAAACTCTGAACAAGTTTAAAATATTTCAGTTTCATAAAATGGTTTAATAAAAAAGAAATATTTAGAACAATGTCTTTAAGCGTTCTTCTAAGTGACTAATTCCTCTATGCTGGAAAGCACACTACAGAATAAGAATAACCACAGACACTTGTATCTAACTGTTCCTGTTAGGCCTGAGTCAACTGCCATTAATATAAAGTAAGATTGTAAATCGACTTCGGGAAATCGAAAAATATCAACAATATACTTAAACCTGGGATGAGTATGTAGAGGGATTTGAGACTCCGCTACCGTTCGAATCATCGAACCGTAAATCTGTTACTCGGCTAGCTCGTTCCAAACGACACGTTGGGCATATGAAGTCCGCTCATTGGGCCAAGCTAGCCCTAACGGACACTCCCTACACTGCACTTGCCTATACTGGGCAGACTCAATATGTTTGACCAACACGCCCGATGTGTCGTTTGGAACGAGCTAACCGAGAAACACATTCACAGTTCGATGATACGAAGGGTAATGGAGTTTCAAATCCCTCTACATACTCATCCCAGCTTAAACAGAAGTTTGTACTCCCATTCTTATGACATTGTCATTTTGTAAAATCAGACATCGGCTCCTTTGCTTTTCGTTAAAAGTTTGGGATTGCTGGAATCCTCCTTTACCAATCCCAAAGGTCATTGTCTTAAACTGTTTAAAGTGCATCGCCAAAACTTCTGCTTTATGCTCGCTCGGCGATATCCTTCAAAACTGTTCATATGTAGAAGATGTGACCTTTGACCTAAGGAAATCGCCAAACATAAGGCTATATATAGCAACAAGAAGTTGATTAAGTGTTGTTGTTTAGCGTGTAGTGATTTTCCTGTCTTGTCAATGTCCTATAAAGTTTCTCAGATTATATGGAGTCTAACATTGTTCTTCAGGTTAATTTCACTTGAACGAGAGTGTGCCAGTTGAAGGGTGAAGGAAACCTCCCTCGACATCACTAAACAAGAGACAAGACAATACGAGGACAACCAGATGGGCTTCGTATTGCCTCTTAGCTCTGAAGGCAATAGGATTGATGTTTTAGCCATGAGGCAGCGGTGTATTCCAACAATAATTGACACTGGCACAACCAAGATGTGAAGCGTTTGCATAATGTTGGAAAGTTAAATTTCCTCCATTGCTAAGTAAAGACAACATTGCTACTATTCAAACTACCCTTAGCCAGAGGGCTAGACGGCAAATGTGTAAAAATACAAAATAAAGTCAACAGTTTGTGTTTTCCATACCTTCTATCTCTTGCCATGATATACACACTTCACGAATAGGAATGTTAAAATACTGAGCTAAATATAACAATTCAACATCAAATGCCCTGAAAAGATAAAATGTACCATAAACTAATATGTCATTGACAAATGGGAGCATCAAAAATAGAAACACAGAATGTTCACAAAGTCACCACCCACAAACTTCAGTTTAAATAGCTTAACTATATCACGGACTAAGAGAACCAGCCTGGACAACTTGCTGGCAATTTTATAGCCGACTAACATAAACCACAACAGGATGTTTGCATGTCCTTTCATATGCTGACACATGTCATTATGTCTATCGGATTAAAATCAGATCTAAAAAGCTTTCCATGTTTTTTTTGTCGCATTAAAGATTTGATGCCAAGGCCTACTAAATGGTGTTCAATGAGGTCAGACTTTCTAGGCTTCATGAAAAGTCACCGCCCTAGTTGTCCAATAATAAATGGCCAGATAACAAAAGGCTGTGGAAAAAACCAGAGAATCAAGAAGAGAAAGCCAGTCCTGCATGAGCAATATATTCATTGGAGGTTCTGACTGTATGGTGAAAATAATGTATGAGTATATCGGGACTTTCTATGAACTATCCTACACCGTTTGGTAGGCCTTGGACTAAGATTGTGACCAACAAAACATGGGGAGCTTTTTAGATCTGATTTTAATCAGATTCATCATCATGAATTTCAAAACTTTAAAAGAGAGGAAAACAAATCTGGCTTGTATTGCTCACATTGAACTTTGTTAGCCAAACATATGGATGTCTATTATTTATTCACCTGAAATGTAGACAGATCAGATAAATCAGGGTTTGAATACTGGTTTCATCAAATTGATGGACGCCGCCAAATTTGACCAAAACTATAAACCTTTGGCCAGGGTACAAATACATCATTAGGTAACACACTGATGTAAAGATAAAAATACCAGAAATTGCCAAGAAAAAATAAGTCTTACTTCCATATATATTAGTATTCTCTTTTCTTGGAAGACTATTTTGTGAAAATTCTTCAAAGTGGGTTTATTTAACCTAGACTATATATGGAGAGCATTAAAGTCATGGTCAAAAAATTTGCAAGAGAGATAAATAAGTCTCACACATATTCAAGACATGGAGGTCATCAATTGCCGATGTATTTAGCCATATTTCATGAAGTTTTGGGGGAGATTTGTTAATTGTCTCAATTGATTGATTGATTGATTGGTGTTTTACACCATGCTTTAGGGTATTTCACCTATATGACTGCAGTGTATTCCAACAGAAATTGACACTAGCACAACCAAGATGTGATTGCTACTCTTCAAACAAACTGCCCTTAGCCAGAGGGCATTAATTGTCTAGACACATTGGAACTATTCCAAATGTGATTTCGATTACATCAGGGTGTGTTCTTTCTATTTTTGGCCATTAAAGAGTTATTTCTCCCTCTTTTAATGCACCTGAATTTCTGATCACCAATGAACAGATTCCAGGGCCCCCATGTCACTTGCGGAATAAGTAGACAGATTTACATTATCTTCTGTCATCGAAATGTTATCCTCATTGGAGTTTATATCCATGGGGAAGAAAATGATTCCAAACATGCTTTACGCTAATAACTCTTTGCCCCAAATACACGGACAGGTTTATGTTTAAACATTTCACTCATATCACAGGGTGCTAACCCAAATGTTGGAAAAAAACTACCCCAAATGCCACTTGCAACGAATGAAGAACAACTTCATTAAACTGTACTAGCTTTTCCATTTAAATCTTAACAAATGTTTTCAGCACATTTTTTGCAAGTTAGCGTATAGACATTTGTATTTCGTGACTTACCACCTCTCCACATGCATATTAGAGAATAGGAGAAGAGCTGCCTCCCTGGACAGTAGTTTGAATCCACACTGTGTGTCCTTCACCCCTCTCACACAGAGTATATACACCAATACATGGAACCCATACATTAAAACTGTCCGGAAAAATGTACGCTGTCAAGGGAACAAAGAAATAAGATTTTAGTTGCAAAATAGTTACTTCTAAATTGACTTAAATTGTTTGTTTGATTGGGGTTTAATGTCGTACTCAAGGGTATTTCACTTATATGACGATGTGCCACCCCAATGGGTGGGGGAAACCACCCTTGACACCACTGGCAACAAACAAAGACAGGACAATAACAGGACGTAATACAGACACCACAAACAAATCGGCGTCCTGTTCCCCCTTAGCTCTGAGAGCACCATGGCAACATTAAGCTCCCTCAAACAAACCGCAAATTGACTTAAAAGGTTTTGTCCCTTTCATCTATGGTAACTATTATTAAACATATGAACTTTACCCTGAGTGAAAAGTTAATACAAATAGTTAAATTTGTTGCATGTATTTAGTTTAAAAGTCCTAGTGATCACATTTTGGAGCCATTTAGAAGGTGCTGGAGATTTATAGGATAATCACAGCAGACTAGGTTGCCCCACTGTGTTTTGTTACATGCTCTAGACTGAGAGAAACGTTTTAATCTCTGCTATTGACTCTTTCTCTAATTGTTGTCATACCTCTGCTATCAACTGTTTCTCTAATTGTTGTCTTAGCTCTGCTACATACTCTTTCTCTAAATGTTGTCTTAGCTCTGCTATTAACCCTTTCTCTAAATGTTGTCTTAGCTCTGCTATTGACTCTTTCTCTAAATGTTGTCTTAGCTCTGCTATTAACCCTTTCTCTAAATGATGTCCTAGCTATGGTATTGACTCTTTTTCTAAATGTTGTCTTAGTTCTGCTATTGACCCTTTCTCTAATTGTTGTCAAAGATCTGCTATCAACTGTTTCTCTAAATGTTGTCATTGCTCTGCTATCAATTCTTTCTCTAAATGTTGTCTTAGCTCTGCTATCAACTTTTTCTCTAATTGTTGTCATAGCTATTCTATTGACCCTTTCTCTAATTGTTGCCATAGCTCTGCTATTGACTCTTTCTCTTAATGTTGTCTTAGCTCTGCTATTGACTCTTTCTCTAAATGTTGTCTTAGCTCTGCTATTAACCATTTCTCTAATTGTTGTCTTAGCTCTGCTATTGACTCTCTCTAAATGTTGTCTTAGCTCTGCTATTAACCCTTTCTCTAATTGTTGTCATAGCTCTGCTATTGACTCTTTCTCTAATTGTTGCCATAGCTCTGCTATTAACTCTTTCTCTAATTGTTGCCATAGCTCTGCTATTGACTCTCTCTCTAATTGTTGTCTTAGCTCTGCTATTAACCCTTTCTCTAAATGTTGTCTTAGCTCTGCTATTGACTCTTTCTCTAATTGTTGCCATAGCTCTGCTATTGACTTTCTCTAATTGTTGTCATAGCGCTGCTATTGACACTTTCTCTAATCGTTGTCATAGCTCTGCTATTGACTCTTTCTCTAAATGTTGTCTTATCTCTGCTATGACCTCTTTCTCTGAATGTTGTCTTCGCTCTGCTATCGACTTTCTCTAAATGTTGTCTTAGCTCTGTTATTAATTCTTTCTCTAAATGTTGTCTTAGATCTGCTATTAACTCTTTCTCTAAATGTTGTCTTAGTTCTGCTATTGACTCTTTCTCTACATGTTGTCTTCGCTCTGTTATTGATCGTTTCTCTAAATGTTGTCTTAGTTCTGCTATTAACTTTCTCTAAATGTTGTCTTAGCTCTGCTATTAACTCTTTCTCTAAATGTTGTCTTAGCTCTGCTATTAACTCTTTCTCGAAATGTTGCCTTAGCTCTGCTATTAACTCTTTCTCTAAATGTTGTCTTTGCTCTGCTATCAACTCTTTCTCGAAATGTTGCCTTAGCTCTGCTATTAACTCTTTCTCTAAATGTTGTCTTTGCTCTGCTATTAACTCTTTCTCGAAATGTTGCCTTAGTTCTGCTATGAACTCTTTCTCTAAATGTTGTCTTACATGTAGCTCTGCTATGAACTCTTTCCCTAAATGTTGTCTTAGCTCTGCTATGAACTCTTTCTCTAAATGTTGTCTTTGCTCTACTATGAACTCTTTCTCTAAATGCTGTCTTACCTCTGATATTGACTCTTTCTCTAAATGTTGTCTTAGCTCTATTATTGACTCTTCTTCTAAATGTTGTCTTAGCTCTACTATTAACTCTTTCTCTAAATGTTGTCTTAGCTCTGCTATGACCTCTTTCTCTTACTGTTGTCTTAGCTCTGCTATTGGTCGTTTCTCTAAATGTTGTCTTAGCTCTACTATTGACTCTTTCTCTAAATGTTGTCTTAGCCTTGTTATTAACTGTTTCTCTAAATGTTGTCATAGCTCTACTATTAACTCTTTCTCTAAATGTTGTCTTAGCTCTGCTGTGAACTCTTTCTCTAAATGTTGTCTTAGCTCTACTATTTACTTTCTCTAAATGTTGTTTTAGCTCTGCTATTGACTCTTTCTCTAAATGTTGTCTTAGCTGTACTATTGACTCCTTCTCTAAATGTTGTCTTAGCTTTGCTATTAACTGTTTCTCTAAATGTTGTCGTAGCTCTGCTATTCACTTTCTCTAAATGTTGTCTTAGCTCTATCAATTATTTCTCTAAATGATGTCTTACCTCTGCTACTGACTCTTTCTCTAAATGTGATCTTGAACCACACACAACAGCCATATTGTTCTGAAATGGAAAGAAACAGACATCAATAAAGACATTAAAGATAAAGAAGTATTATGTACTCCGAACCAAGAATGGACCACACTAATATGCCCTTCTACATTGTATATATTCTTATTTGCTTGTATCTACAAGAATGCTACATAACATATTTGTTTGATTAATGTGGGCTGAGGCCCCATGACATAGTGGATGCTTCTTGTCCACAGAACAAAGTAACATATTTGCAAGAAAGTAAAGAAAAAACAAACAAAATAATAGACAAATTCACTCTGGATGAACCTTGTGTTCATCATATTACACACAATCTAAACAATGTTCCAACTAAATAAGAAATGTATCAAACCCAGAAACCGAAACTTACTGTCTTTTTGTTAATTTTGTTCAATTCTGTTTCCAATCTGTCAACATCGCTGAACTTTGAAGCCCCGTCAGCATCCGCAAACAAGAGTGACTTTCCCCTGGCTACAAACATACCCTGTAAATAATGAAAACTATCAGACAGATTCTTATAAAGGTCACACACATCCTATAATTTTAGTTCTAAAAGTAAAAAAAAAAATTTGAAGACCTAGTGAAAAGTGTTGTTAATGTAATAATGTTTTATAAATAAATTCAAAAGAGATACCATGTACATTAATATATTTAATCTTCTTTACAATTGGGGGCCAAAATCTCCCTCAGAATCTGCATGATTTGTAGTTTTGGTGCCAGATTCATTTTGAAGTCCTCTCTTTAAATAGTAGAGTATAACTACTCTCTGTATTTTTGATGATTAACTAAACAAATATCACAAACAACTCACTGTCACTAAAACTCAATAAATACCATGGATTTAAGCCAAATTTGACATTTAAGCTACATTTCTTTCTGAAAATTTGCAAACTAAATGTTGTGCGCAGCTATAAGCAGGTCATTGAAATCGGCATTGCCACAGTAATCACACTCAATGTTGTTGATGGAAGAGTTCTGTTCCTTTAATATTTCAATCCATCTATATATCATTATTAGAGAGGCTTGCCACCAGTAGCCGAAACCAAAACCAGTCCTTAATGAGATTTTGAACCCCTATTTACTGTTGAAACAAAGAAAAATCTTTTACACTTTTGGACTACCCTAAATCACCTAAAAATGTGTCCATAAAATTGCTACTTTGGTAGCTATTTTAAAGGCTTGGAAATTGTGTCTGAGAGTCATACGATTGATTTCCCAGTTAGAAAGCATCAAGATTCTCAGAAAACATAAATTTGTCTGTTTAAATGCTGTTATATTGTCACAAGGAGCAAAAATGTAAGCATTGTTCATGAACGAAATTTTAGGTGATTTACAGTAATGCACATTTTTACATGCATGCGAGAGACTTTGACGTAATTACCAGCCTGACAGCTCCACCTTTTCCCCTATTCCTAGCTAGTGTTAATACCCTCACTTTATCAGTACCACATTTTTTTGAATATTCCAAAGCTACCTGTAAACAAAAAAATTACATAATCAATGATCAAGAAAAACTAAAGGACAGTCTAAAGTGTTCAATAATAGAATGATACTGTATGCGGAGACAAAACCACCTATTTTCCTGAACAGTTTTTGTATACAGATTTTTCAGAACTGAACTAAACAAGGGTGTTTAAGATATAGTTGGGATTTCCATGGGGAACTTTTACGTGGAAAAGGGGAAGGGGGCATTTCCTTCAAACATACAGAGTGTAAAGGGTTATAGAAATGTTGTATAATAAAGACTGTGATCATTTTATTTAATGGAGACAATTAAGACTTATGCTGTTGATATCTGAATGCCAATGAGGGTAGACTAGCAAACATTGGAAGGAATTTCACATGAAGAAACAAAGAGGAAACCTAAGGAAAACCTACAGAAGTTGTGTTATCCTTGCTTCCATCGTCAACCACTAATATTTCATAGGTGAATGAACGATTCTTCTTCTGCAAAAAACAGAACAAAATAAATACATGTACAAGAGATAAAGCGTATTTTGATCACTTCTGCACAACTAGAAATACTTAAGGTCTTGCTGGACCCCTTGGTCGATTTTCAGAACAGCTGTTGTATTTAGTCTATTAGGCAGGAGAGGATAAATCTGAACGATTATATGTGTATATATTTTTGGAAAGCTTGAATACTCAGGATTACATATTTGTGAATTTGGTGAAAACCCAATTATTATTTCAAACAATATTGCAAAATGAGTAAATGTCAACAGAAAAAAAACAGACATTTTTCAAGGTTTATTTCTCAGACTCAATAAATTAGTTGTTCTTGAACTAGTAAAAGGTGCCTCGTTTTTTTTAAATTTTGATTAGATCGCTCACAGTGGATTTTTTTGTCTATCTCACCTTGGAAAGTCTTATAAAAAAGTAAAATACAACTTTCAGAAAACATGAAAAAAATCAAGGAAGAACTTGTAAAAACTGAGGCACCGTTCACTGGATCGCATTGTGCTCTTTACAGTGGTACAAATTTGAAATTTCTAACATGAATAGTTTTCTAGAAATACGCTTTGGAAAATGTAGGGTCTGCTTAAAACTGAAGTGCCAGAAATAGGCAATTAAAGGTTTGCCGCTTGGATATGATCACGGGAAAACTAAATTATAGGCTCAAATTTTAACTGTTTGTAATAAGAATTTCGAATTATTTTTATCACCAACATATTGTTTGAATACCTAGCTTTTTATCCAAGTGATAAAACAAGTTTGGTTTATTTTGAGCCCAAAGGGTCCAGCAAGACCTTAATACAATTATACACATTATTGTATCAAAAAAAATAGAAGACTTTGTTCTAACATTTTAACAAAGAAACCATGGTATAATATAAAATACTGAAACACCCATGGTGACCAACTCTGCCAAAGACCGTAGAGTAAAATGAAACAACAAACCTGTCTATCTTCTAAGTGCCCTATGGCCTCATCCATCATTACAGGTACTGTAAATATATCAAGCATAAAATAGTCTGAGTAACTTTAAGTTGAGATTTTAAACATTGCTAAAACATAATTTCCACTTGCTAAAGACTCTGGGTAAAAGAACCAGTCATGCCATTCAATTAAAAATAAAAATTTGACAGTTTTGATTTTTTAAGGACATGATAACATGAGTGACTTAAAAACATGATAAAAATCTGTGATTTGAATCAAATGCAAACAAACCAATAAATCCTAGATAACAAAGTGGCATTTGTATTTTGAGTTTATAAGACAGTCACCAAAGGAGTTATTCACGTCAGTTAATAGTTATAGATAAATCCTTTGCAGACACCTTCCTAAGCTTCCTTTTTATACTAAAAGTGTTCATACCTAGCCACAGGCTGCAAGGCATAACTATTGTAATTTGTCAGGCAAGTAATCAATGTACAGACATATCAGTTCACCACATGGTAATATGGAAAAAACCCTTCCAGTGCTAAGTCAGATTTAATTCTGGTACCAGAGTCTGATATCAACCTTGAGCAGTTGTTTATGTATTACATGTATCTGTGACATATAGAGAGAGATGAGTTTATCATACATCTGTCCTGTTCATTGTAGGCTGGTACTATCACGGAGAGATCCACACTGGCTGGGTCCAGAAGTCTAGGGAACTTTACTTTCTCTCCATCTTTAGACGGGTCCTCAAAATACTTCTCACTCTCTTCTCGTGTCAGGTTAGGGTATGGCACAGAGGACATGTATAAAGCGATCAGGCCCTGAAATTATTTTAAAATGTACAGAAAGTTAAGATGGAATGCCAGATGACTTAATATGAAACGCATGCTACATTTTTGATGGACTTGTTTGTTTGTTTGATTGGGGTTTCACATCGTATTCAAGAGTATTTCACTTATATGACGACGAAATGTCCAGTTCACACTGCTCCTTGCCGCATTCAGATTGTTCATTGGGTAGATTTGTCAAGACGACCAAATGTTAAAGTTATTGAATCACGTCAGATTCAACCAGATTGAGTGGATTATACTGTCAATAGACAACGGAAGGTAAGATTTGCCTAACAGATTCTTTTGTGAACAACTGTTTGTGGACAGTTTCTTCCCGTTCGAAAACACCGGCTTTATCATTTTAAAACAATGAAAACGGACCCTTGCTAGAGCCATTAAAGGAATTCCAGTCTGGACTATCCCAATCAGTTTGTCCTTGCTAGTGACAGATAGTCACACCAGTATGATAAAAGGTAAAAAAATATATTGACTATTAAAACCTTGAATTTCTATTTTTATCCGGCTAGACTAGTTAAGCTTTGATTCAGTTAAAAAGAAAATGGGGAAAGTAAGATGTCATTTAAGGCTATAGATCTACCACTATATATATCAGTAGCCTTAAATGATGTCTTACCTTCCCCATTTTCTTGTGGCCATGTTATATGTCAGGTATCAACTTGGTAACAGTCATTTCTGATAATTTGTTATCAGTTTTCACACCAACGAGTCCCCAATATCCAGGTAAACCACTTTCCATTTCAAATACTTTGCCACTTTCCATTGTTATTATGCGCATTCGCAAACCCCAAACGTGGCGACAATTTTCTAATCAAAATTTGATTCATCGGACTAAAAGGGCAATATAACAAGTTAAATAGCGACGACAAATTATCAGAAATGGCTGTTACAGAGACCTTATGCTATCAGGCACCTATGGATATAATTTTGAGGCTGGGAGCTGCCAACGGTCATCTAGATGACAGGTGCTAGACAAACTGAGATGACCTTTGTGGGACATGTGCATAAAATAAGCAAAATGAGACGGGTAGACCACGTTTAGATGCCAGGTTAGTATTTTGTACTTGTATTCACGACTCTCCTTTGTTACTGAGAAGAGAACATTTGTGCAAATTAAAAAGAGTACATTCTTTAGTATATATTTCCATAAACTGGTTTGTATATTTTGAGATGTGATTTTGCCGAGTTTGCAGGACCTAAACGTCGTAATGGTTTGTTAACCTTTGATGGAGTTAGGCCCCTTGTTAATGTATATATGCTATGTAGTTTTCGGTCCATCTTTTTGTTGTCCGTTTCTTTGTCAAGCCCCTGTGGCTCCTTCGTTCCTTCCAATAAAGTCAGATTTGCTGTTGAATACCAGTCAAAACGTCTAACAGTGAAAATGTACAATCCTAAACATTTAATGCATACAGCCAACATGTACAATACCTAGGGTAAAAACGTCTAATAGTAAATTATGTACAGAACTTTACAATGCTGAATTATTATACTATCCGGCGTGGGCATTGAATGTTAAATTATTGTAAGGCACCATGCACGGACATAGAGATACAACAACAACACCATGCAGTTGATGACTGAAGAGGGCGAGAGATGTGTTAATATCCTGTGTATGAATGGGGAGACAATGAGATATACTACTCAATAGTGACCATGCCAAAACTTTATTATATCGTTAAATACACATATACACAAAAACCAGCGGAACCTGTTTAACTGCATCCCTGGATTTTACGAATGCATGAATTGACAACAGTTGGTGGAAAGGTTCTTTGATGACTTTAAAGGTTGCGTCCAGGTACTACATGCGAAAGATAGCATATATTATATGTGATGTGACAAATCATATTCATCTCCAATGGGGGCCAGCGGTGGGGCAGCATGAGGTGAACTTAAGAATTATTGAAGCCAGTATCAATCACCCAACGGGCTGTTCATTGTAAAAAAGATCTGTGACATGCCATCGACATTGTTTGTGGAGAACTCCAGTTCACCTGGAATTGTCAAGAGGGGTAATACCGTAATTCAATGTCACGTGTTCAATTTTAAAAATTTGGAATCACTGTCATTGCCCAGTGTCGTATTTGACCATAAAATACTCCTAGGCGGATCGCATAAATCAAAGAATTACAGCATAGGAAGATATTCGGGTCTACAAATGTAAGGTTTGCATTATATCTATTCTTTGACGTTAGATTTCAGGAACTTGTGATAGGAATAATTTCATAAACGCGTGTATTAGGCCTCAAAGGAGAGTAGATGCATACAATTAATATTTAATTAAATAAAATTATATACACTCGAGTACGGTACACATTTTTAAAATTAGATTTCATTAGGTTATTATTTACTATTGTACGTTTAGGCCTTGGGCATTGTACGTTTTGGCTGTATGCTTTAGACGTTTAGGATTGTACGTTTTCGCTGTTAGACGTTCTGACCGGCTACCTTGCAGTTATGGCGTTGATACCTGACATATAACATGGCCACAAGAAAATGGTGAAGGTAAAATGTCATTAAAGGCTAGCAAGAGCACAGGATACCGGTACCGTACTGAAGAAAAAAAACTCACAACAACAAAGAGGAAGGCTGCAACGCCCACCAGCCATACAAGTAAACAACTAAAGGCGAAATCCATATGGGAGACCTCTTGATCTTCCTGAACACAACGACACAACTTTTACGTCCACTATTTCTCTGTCGACAATCAAACACGTCAAGATTGCATCAACGCCTCAGCCGATCCGGAAGTGTACATGAAACATACACACTTTCAACGAGACCTTTGATTGGTCCACGGAAAAAACTCAGCCAATCCGATTTGTTGTCACTAGAATACTAGTAGACATGCATCAGTGTCCTGCGGCATCCACGTGGGTTTGTTTACTGTCTGATTCTGATCCAACACAAAGATCTAGGATAAGAAATACAGTAGAAAAGTTTATGTAGATGATGTTTTTTCACAACCAAGACATTTGCCAGAATTAAAACTTTCCTTCATTCAAGGCTTTTTAAGCAACTGTCGTGACTCGTTGCAAATACTTTTCTTGCAGAGCACAGAAGTTTTTAAGATGGCTCACCAGTTTAAGTTTGTATACTATGTTTTTTGATAACTTATCAATCAAACACTCCTATGATTTCAATTTAACTATCTTTACCATGAGTAATGTAAGAAAAAATATATATATTTTGATTAACAACGTTAATGCAAGGGATTGGTTTAAGTGAGTGAAGTGTAACGAAAACTGATCCCTCTATAACCCTGACCTTCACACTACTTACCGAATAAGGGCTCTGGCATTATACCTGTTGTAACTTGTAACATTGATTAAACTGGGGAATGAAGTAAGCCACTGATTTGTTTACAATGAATCTCGACAAGCCCCCATACAAAGCAAAACAATTTTTAAAAACCCAATGAACACATGGACTATAGTTACAAATGTTTAAGATCATTAATTGAAAACAAACCTCTGTCGCTCGACTTGTCTGGCTTAAATGACAGTTTTTCAAAATTTACAAGTTTTGCTTACATGAGCACAAGCATGTTAATACAGTGCCCATCAAAAGTAGCCTACTCCCATAAATCATAAAGAGAAATGTTGTACATTTGAGCTCTCTTTGTTGATTCATAAAACACACAATAAAGACAAAATTGTGATTCTACCTTAAACCTGGGATTAGTATAGAGGGATAACAAACAAAAAATCCTTTCGAATCAGCAATCCATGAATGTGTTACTCGGCTAGCATGTTCCTTTGGCTTACTGGTTAGCGAGTGCGCTTTCTGAGCCTACTTCGATGTACCTTTCACATGATCAAGTCCATCTGTCGACCCTCAGGTATATGAGTGAGTCACAAGATGTGGCTCCGGCAATCGCAGGGGTGGTTTTTACGAGGTTTCCTCCATAATAAGGCAAGTAGCATTGTGAAGTGGACAATCTGTCGTCATATAAGTGAAATACCCTTGAGTACGACGTTAAACCCCAATCAAACAAACATCTCTTTCTAGTGTAGCTCTAGCTATGCGTTTTTTCTCTTGTTCATGGATTACCGATCATATCGGCAGGGTTGCTACTTGCTAATACGATAAGTGCATGTTGTTGTTGTTGTTTATTATGATTGTTCAGCAAAATTTTTGCTGTAACGAGTAGTAAAGAGAAAATAGTTTAATAATAAATGTCAGATTTTGCCCGAATCTTATTGTTTATTTTTCCCTTCAACTGCTGTCCAGCAGTGTTTTTTATATGTTATATATAAGTCCTGGGTTCGTGTATTTCGCCAGACGTCTGTCACGACTGTGATATCGTTCATTCAGTAGGTGTGTATAAACTTCTGGTGTCCCAGGCCCTAATATTTGAGAACAGTGGTAAAATTTGCTGAAATATTTTAATGCCACTTAAAATATGTTAAAATACTTGGTTGGATATATATATAGTAGACTCTCCAGTCGGCGATCTAGCCTTTTTTAAATGCGGCTATCTTTACAGGATATTCTCTATGTTTTCCAAGAGAACTACGGATTTGTCTAGTAGGTGTCAGGGCTTAAAACAGTCAAATTTGGTTGATATTCAACTGTCACTAGCCCTTACCCTGGGTTTGCATCATATTTACCCCAGGAGTCTAATATAAAGAAATGTTAGTATAGTTACTGAGGTTTTTCCTTTTTTTCTAACCAAGGCTTAAAGTGTTGGAATAATGTCTCCAATGTCTTGGATTTACTTGGCTTCTAGATTTACGGTGCTCTATTCATGTCTTTCTAACAGAGTGAGGATGTATATTTCTCTTCCATCATGGGACTTCCATTCACAGTCTCGGCGGCATAAAAATACAAGAAAAGATGTTCTTGGTTCTATTTTCTAGGCTAAAGGACATTAAGAGCGGCCCAGAAGCGCAATGCACTTCGTAAGTCGTCTCTTGCCCGTTCTCCTCAATGGTCGTATGTTGTGGACATATGTGATTTGTCGTTCTGAATTCTCATTGGTTCCCAGCTCAAGTGGACACAGATTGGACAGAATTTGAAGTCTTGCATCAATCTCTCGGCTCAAGGGGGACAAGGTGATGTAGCCTTAAGTTACATGGATTGGTTTCTGGCAGCCATACGTAAGATAACAGGCAATACAAGTTTGGCTTCATGTCAGGCAACTCCTTGTCTGCATTATGACTTAAGGGGGTTGGATTTTATTCCTGCTAATGGCTTCTGTCTACAACTCTGATTGGGAAATACCTTTAGCATTGCATCTCTCTTGTGGCCCAATGAAGAAACTAACGAATGACAATTAGACAGGCTTTTAAGCTACATGGTGAATGTAACCTATTTAGGTTGATTTCTGGCAGTCATATGTGAGCTAACAGGCAATGTAAGTTTAGCTTCATGTCCAGCGACTCCTTGTCTGCATAACAACTTAACTCATTCAGTACTGTGGCTGTATGCAACACAGGCAGGCTTCAGCCCCAGGCATTGTCTCTAGGCCTCAGCCCCAGAGCTCTGCACAGCGCTGAGCACTAGGTTGAGTTTAGCAGTTTTTATAAAAGGACATTGCACTTTCTAGGTATCACTCACGGTTATTTTATGTTGAAAAAAAATAATATATATATATGTTTTATCTATCAGATAACACAGATTTGTGAATAAACAAAGCTTGTTGCGAAAATAAAATCATTTTATTGAGAGAAAATTTTTTTTTTTGCAGGTGCGTTGTTTGTCATTTGAATTCAGTTTGTCATACTTGTATTTGCTATTTTAATTTATCTTATACAGCTCTAGATAGAATTACTAATACGATAAAAGCTGGTAAAGTAAGTTCTAAAGTTTAATGTTTATAAATTTCTGCTTTTATATCCATTGAAAGCTTTTCACAAACGTTTTGTGGAAAAAAAGACAGAAGTTGAAAAATTACGTGGTGCGATATGTTTATCGATTTTACGGCACATAAACTTTTTAAACCGTGTCTGTAGGGACGTACAATCACCAATAAAATGTTTTAGATGTCTCCTTATGGACTATGAATTTCACCATTTTCAATTTAGCATAAATAAAACAAATATATTGCATTTAACTTCGTTGTTTACAAATTTCCATACCCTATTTTTCATGGTCTCACTATCAGCTCCGAAATCCCATTTTTCCGTGGCCGTCAAGTGCGAGAAAATTCCTCAAAATTTCACAGGAATAAAGTATTATTTCACAATTTATTAATAGTATCGACATCTTAGGATTAAAGTTCAATGAAAATGTACAGTGTGGAGATTGATTTTGGTTTGTATTTACAAATTTTGGCCGACAATATTTTGACAGCCGTAACGAAACAAAATGGCGACGGCAGTTCGATGCAAGACGGCCCGGCACTATGTATACGATGTTCACTCCTCATGGAATAGCGAGAAACATGTCAGACACAAGTTTTTTCCACACTGGGCGCATCCAATTCTTGACTCTTGCCGCTTTCCATGTTTGTAACAGTGGACACATCTACCTTTACTGACTTTAGCTGGCCAGTGGTGTGTAATACCATCAATGGGCGCTGGAATAAGCGACTGTGCACGTTTCCGTTTTACTGATCGAAAATCGCCGATCAGCTGTTTGGCCAGGGCGAGTTGGAATTCAAGCATGGTTCTGC
>JAQQZZ010089428.1:0-17973 GCA_030265115.1 Mopalia vespertina
ATTAACGCTAAAAATAAACAGGCTTAGATAAAAGTCGATTTCTGACAAAATAGTTTTAACCTATATATATATGTAATAAATATCAAGGAGATTAAAATAAATATAAATGTTTTCAAATTTAGGCCAGACCATTTAAAATATTCGGGTTTTACATTTAGGGAGAGGTGTTTACATTTAGTGTTAATGCTAAAAGTAAACAGTCCGAGAATAAAATGTATTGCTATAAACAATGTTTAAACTGATATTGAAACGATAAGAATATCAAGGAGATAATAATAAATAAAAATGTTGTCAAATTTAGGCCATACCATTTAAAATATTCTGGTTTTACATTTAGGGGGAGATGATAACATATAGCATTAACGCTAAAAATAAACAGGCTTAGATAAAAGTCGATTTCTGACAAAATAGTTTTAACCTATATATATATGTAATAAATATCAAGGAGATTAAAATAAATATAAATGTTTTCAAATTTAGGCCAGACCATTTAAAATATTCGGGTTTTACATTTAGGGAGAGGTGTTTACATTTAGTGTTAATGCTAAAAGTAAACAGTCCGAGAATAAAATGTATTGCTATAAACAATGTTTAAACTGATATTGAAACGATAAGAATATCAAGGAAATAAGAATAAATAATAATATTTTCAAACTTAGTCCATACTATTTAAAATATTCGGGTTTTATATTTAGGGGGAAGTGATAATATATAGCATTAGCGCTATATATTGTCAAATTTGTTGTCAAATTTAGGCCATACCATTTAAAATATTCTGGTTTTACATTTAGGGGGAGATGGTAACATATAGCATTAACGCTAAAAATAAACAGGCTTAGATAAAAGTCGATTTCTGACAAAATTGTTTTAACCCATATATAAGTGTAATGAATATCTAGGGGATTTAAATAAATATAACTGTTTTCAAATTTAGGCCACACCATTTAAAAT
Organism: Mopalia vespertina; assembly: GCA_030265115.1. Classification (NCBI taxonomy): domain Eukaryota; kingdom Metazoa; phylum Mollusca; class Polyplacophora; order Chitonida; family Mopaliidae; genus Mopalia; species Mopalia vespertina. Next base: position 952 of record JAQQZZ010089428.1, read on the forward strand.
ATTCGGGTTTTACATTTAGGGGGAGGTGTTTACATTTAGTGTTAACGCTAAAGGTAAACAGTCCGAGAATAAAATGTATTGCTATAAACAATGTTAAAATTAAGGAGATAAGAATAAATAGACATATTTTTAAACTTAGGCCATACCATTTGAAATATATATGGTCTTAAATAACCTATAATGTTAAAGTTTAAACTGGATATCACAAGCAGTTGCTGTAAAAATGACTAAGAAATACATCTCCAAATATCGATTTCAGTCTCGTTCTGGCTTCCAGATGCATTTCAGGAATGATAAATAATAGCCTTTATTCAACATCAAAGTACGAAGTTCCTAACTAGCGACCATTTGTAATGTGGTGTTTTGAAAGATCTCATTGATTGGCAAAAGTAACCTCGTTAGGATACTTCGTACAAAGTTCCAACTCTCTTTTGTTACAATTATAAGCTCCCCAATTACGTATGAAACAAATAATTGTGTTGTTAAGTAAAGAAATAACTGATAACATATCAATTTGATGGGAGAGCTAATTTGCATAAAACTTGAAGAAAGGAAAGAGCATGGGAGGATTTCACGAAGAAGTTTTTCACTCCAGTGAATTCAGACACTATCTCTACAACACTAAGAAAAAAATTAAAAGAAAACAAATACAGTATAAGCTAAGCACAATGTGGAATTAAGAACTATATATTAAGTTTCTTCGCGAAATCGGGCCTAGACACAGTTTCAAGTAGATCACTTAAGTCGTCTTGTTCAGAAGGATTTTAAAGAAAATGAAAACTAAGGCAATAACACATGATTGATACCCATGACAATGTTCCTTCAGAAACTTCGTAAACCCAAATAGGCTGCAAGGTCTCAAAAGGGTTTCTAATTGAAGGTTCAGAACCAGTAATAAAAAACAAAATACTCACTTTTGTAGTCTAGCTGAAATGATGCTGTTTTACTTTTAGTGTCGATATTTTACTTTTAGTGTTAAAATTCCTATTTACATTTAGGGGCAATATTTTATTTTTAGCGTTAACGAAGTTTTTACATTTAGCGTTGATTTTTTTACTTTGAGGGGCGGTTTTACATTTAGGGTTGATTTTTTTACTTTTATGGGCAGTTTTACATTTAGTGTTACTTTTACATTTAGGGGTTGTACAGACGTGGCTTAGTGGTTAGCGTTTCTGCTTGCTAAACCTACTTCGATATACCGCCCAAAAGTTCGAGTGCGCCTGTCGACCATGAGGTATGTGAATGAGTCACACGATGTGGCTCCGGCAATTGTTGGGGTGGTTGTTACAAGGTTTCTTCCGTAGTCATATAACTGAAATATAAGTGAAATACTCTTGCGTACGAGGTTAAACACCAATCAAACAAATAAACAAATTAAATATCATTACATTCGAAAAAGTCCTGGTTTATCACCAAGCGATTTATACGTGGAGTGATGGAGGTAAGACAGCGACAGTTTTAATTAAACGGTTTAACGTGTTGCACCATGACCGTGGAAATCTCGTACTTCCTGAGATCACCATATACAGCGGTGTATATCCTGGAAAAGCGACCCAGTTATCACCGGTTAGTCACTTGTTTACTTGTAGCTTGTTTACGTGAAAAATAATCCAGACTGTTCTGGTAGTTTCTCTTGTTTTGAAAGCTTCTGATTGGTTTAAATTAAGTTTTCCAGAGTGTTCTGTGTGATGTTTCTCTAAAATTATATCTGGAAACTTCTGCATCTTCCTATATAAGTGAGATCGATTGTATGATTTTTTATCAGTCACAATCCAGTCACTACTCATTCTAAAGGGTGATCAGCCAGCCAAACCAACGGATTTAGAGATCTAAGTAAACTGATCAATTTTGGCTATATATTGTAACAACAATTGGACAGCTCTATATATATATTTCATTGAATTCTGAACCTAGCATGGATACCTCTGTAAGGGGATTTATACTGGGTCTGGTCATAGCATACACGTCCCTTCGAGGACTTTGTTTATTATCCTGTTGGGAATACATTATATTATACACCAGTCACTTTGAGGGTGATTATCCTGTTGTGGATATAATCGGAACAATTCCGTGTTTTGTGCCTTGGTTCTGCGCATTTTAGGACTTCTTGTTGTAGACCTCGAAGAAAATGCAGATTGTCATTACAGGCCGGTTTATGAAGTCTAAGCACTTGGACTCAGCTATAAGGCAGGTCTATACGCTGATTCATTGTATGCTATATGTAAGTTACTTTGTATATGCCTAATATTTTCATTGTCTCGTACCTTCAATTGTATTTCTGAAAGTGTTTCTGCCATTGTATACTATACTGTAGAACACTGCTATTGTTGTTATTTTACAAAAAAATATTGTAAATAAATAAAATCGCTGATTGTTTTCTTTATGTTTGGTTTCTACTGTAATATGTTAAACATCACAAAACTCACGGTTCGTTGTGGTGGCCAGAACGGGGTCACGCGGAGGGTAATACCACTTAGGGTTTATGTCGTATCTTATGTCGCGGCCGTTAAACTGAATGTCTGAAAAATTTGAAACCAATCAAACTCTGCATGAAAAGTAACACTAGAAATCGGTACTAGAAGAGTTTAGCCGGATTTTTTAAAATAAACCATATATTGTTATAGACCTCGAGAAACGGGCAATCTTTTATCACAGGCTGTATAGAAAGGATTCATAAAGCCGATGATTATTGAGAGCAGCTAGAATCCCATTACCTCCCAAATAATGCCTGCACTGCTCAATATTGGAGGGGCTCAACCCGTATACCAAAAAAAGTGAGGTGGCCCCCCCCCCCTCCCCCGCCCCGCCCCCTAGAGGGTATATGCATATATCCACCATGCGGCTCTAGGACCCCACGCCCCTCTAGGCCGTGCATATCCCCTTGGGAATGGCGCCCCCTGGACATCTCCCCAGAAATGAAATCTTCCTCGGTACATATTTGCTATTTAACAGGGGTGTACCTTAGTTTCGAGCAATTGTCATAGGGACGGATTTCCAAAGAGAAAAATGTCCTGCGTGCGGAGGTATCTGAAGGGCAAATACCCCAATAGAAATATCCAACGGGGGCGTATAGCCTAGGATAAATTCCCCAGGCGCAAATGTGCTGATCCAAACACACTGTTACATAATATCACAAACGGTTTCAATCAGTTTAACTTTACGTAGTCATTTTTTCCGATGATCGAAGTTACAACAAAAGCATAGGCCTTGAATCTTTGAACTAATATTAGCTTCCCCGTAAACATCATAACGATTTCAGCGGTAATCAAGTAATCGGTGTTTTGTAAGAAAGGACCACTCAGACTAACGAAACCGTACAATCTAACTTTGCTTTTTGCCAACCCTTGGTCAACATAACAGTATTTATCAAATTGAAATGTTCATGAATCAAACAATTAAAAACTACCAGCTTTGTGTTCTATGCCAGAAGTTTGCCGCTCGTTACGTTTAATTGCTATTTTATATATATAGAAACAAATAATCCGATCAATTTAATTCAGCTTAGCTAAACAGATCATTCACAATGAGGCACGTACTTGTACCAATGAAGGCCGCGAAGTTCTCAAAAGAACGGGGGGCCTATCATTGATTTGACTACTGGAGATTTATGCGTTGGCACTGTGTGGGTTTTTTTAAATTATAATTTCGCAGGAACAAAGGAGGAGAAATGTTTTCTACCTTTTACTGGGAATCAACTGTTGATAATTTGGCCGGGAAACTCCAATCTGATATTATGAAAACACACGTCCAATTCCATTTCATAAAAAATGACCTTCGTACGATTAAAACTTGTGAAGTTTGAGGTAAAATAAACACACATGTGTAAAAATCCAAGTTTCATCAGAAGCAACTGTAACGACAGGCATGTAGTTTTCAATGAGAGTGAAATTTACGACAAATCAATAAATTCTATAACTTTGGCAGATAATTCAATTGTGAACGTGGAATTCATGGACATAAAGTGTTCTTTACATTGATTGATTTAATTAAACGACCATACATTCAAGGGTATTTCATCTCATCTAAGACAGGACTTGTTTGTTGTCTTTGATAATTAATCTCACTCAAGCTTACATTGGCCACAAGCACGCTGTCCTTGTCTGAATGTATTCTGAATAAGATTAAACAAGTTACGTAGAGTATGTTGGGGACAAAAAGGGGGACATGACTGAGAATATAAGGCCAATTCAATGGCATGAACCGAATACTGAGAATAGCAAACAAAGGGGATTTCATAATAAGTAAAGAGAGTATTAAATGTTTTTATTCTTTACTGTCGAACATAGCTCATTCGATGTCAACAAAAAAGATAAACTGATAGTTTAATTTTAAATACAAGGATTTTAATAAAAGAAAAGAGATTTTAATGTCAAAAGATTTTAATGACAATAACGAGAATTTTGAGGATAAAAAGCGAAATTTAAATGACAAATATAGACTAAGATGGATTAAAAAGATAAATAAACAGAAGTGTATATAGTGATAATTGTGGGTTATTTCAACGACAAATAGAGGGTTTCAACTACAAATCATTAATGAGGAATTTTATGACCATATAATGCAGGGATTGTAACGACAGATAAACAAAGTTGTTTGAGCGTTTGTAATGACAAATAGCAGAATACTGGACAGATTTCTCCGGCATGGATATTATTGACATACTGACAACGGTGTTGTTATGACAAATAGACAAACGTATCTTAAAACGAATACCTGTATAGGTTTTTAATATAACAGAGAGACTCCACAGTCAAATAAATATTTCCAGACAGATTGCCCTGAATTATTAATCTTTAAAGCGTTCAATTAACCAATCAATATCACCAATAAGTAAGATGCAGTTAAGTGCATTAAATCACGTATAAAGTCTGATAAACTTACCGATAATTGCTTCTTGTTGTCATTCCCGGGCCTCATATTTGTTTTAGCGAGTCCGATTAACATCCGCAGATCGGTAAATTAAGATTTCCAGTTGAAGGAATTCTACCAAATCAATTACGGCGATATTAACCAAATAACGAATACACACAATTTGTCAGACAAATCTTAGTTTGAATTATTCCAGTTGCAATTCGTGCGTGTAAGAAGGACATAAGCTACACGTGCAATTCTTGCGTTTTAGAAGGACATTAGCTACACGTGTAATTCTTGTGTTTTAGAAGGACATGTATAGCTAAACGGACGAAGGCACGCTTATGGGTTTTCATTGATATACGCACACGTCAACTCGAACTGTATACTATTCTTATTCTGGAATATCTTCTGCACCGGTTGCCACTAAATTATTCTCCAGGTCTGTTATATCTGGCTAGAAGAGGACAGAAGATCTTCCAGTAAAGCCTCGCTCTAATGTTGTGGCTCAACCCCCATCCGTTCATGTCAACGATCAGAACAAATGGAAATAATATATTTTTCGATTGTCTCAATGTACAAGCGTCAAAACGTAAATAACTCAATAACACAGTTTTTCAAAAAGTGTTACAGCTTGGGCATGCACAAGTTCATGTTAGCTGAACAACTGTCACAACTGTATTATTCACATTCATAACCTCATAAACTGTAACCCTTAATGGGTATAACTTGGTCCGTTATCTAAATGTTCCATCCTTGCCATGAACTTCATTAGTTTTAATTCTGTCCTGAACTGTAATTACTCGATTGTTTGTACGTTTTGTTCAATGTTTTTTTAAACTGAAGTTGATATTTTTTATCCGTCAGGGACCAATTCATTAGTAGTTTTGCAAATTTTTCACGACCACTTTGTCCATCCCGCTTAGAACGTTTTCAAGAGACAGGAACAGTAGCATTCAGCGCCGTTCAAATACAATAGAAAACTATTGCCACGTGAAAAATATATATCATGCGACCAGCCAGTGTTGTTACATCCGATTATGAAGTGAGAGTGTTTGTGACCACAATTATCTGGCAACGACAGATTTATCGACCTTCGCTGCTATGAGGCCTATAAAAAATGTATACTCGTTCGTGGTATCAAAAGCGTGGCTAGGCAAATTCGTTATAACTGCTCATACAGTGCCAACAAGGGCGTGGTTCTCAATTAGCATGTATTGGTCCTCTACATATTGTTAATATTAAGACAGAAAATTTTGCTTTCCCCCACCGGGATTCGAACTCTGATCTCTGGCTAGTAGGACCAGAACCATACGCATTTTGTGTAAACTGCTTGGAGGAGCACTGCGTCCTTCCGTTTAAGCCATTTTCAGAATTTAATTAAATATCTGAAATATGGTTCAATGTTCTCCAATGCAAATTCAATTGAGTAATCATACTATACGCTGGCGGATAATTGTCTTCATCGTCATTTTCTAGCTGTAACCTTCTGAACATAGACGGGATCCTGATTATTAATACTACAGTTCTGTCACGATCAAGCTTCCCTTATGTCCTGACAAGATACGACTAACTTGTGTGACAATACCCGCATCTTATTTGATGTTGATATTGACTCACTCAATACATTAAAACATGAGAGGACGGAGGTGTTATTCGAGAGATGTGGGGATCGCCCTTGGTAAATTACAGGGCCAAGATCCTGGATTGTAAGGCTAGATTTGTCATCTGTTTCACTTATTTCCCGGGTTTCAAGGACCCATTCACTATAGCTTTCAAATGTAATCAAGCAAAAAAACCCACTAATTTTGGCCCCATGTTGCCTTTTGATTATAAGAACTTTAGCTTCAACACTAACTGTCTGACACAGTTAGGTATTCTGGATCCAGCGAGATCCTTCTTCGAGATCAAGATCTGGTCCAAATGGTGGCCATTCCGGGAATATCCTTAAAATTTCGGCGGTAAGCAATGTCTAGCTATCTTGCAGAATGGATTTTTTTTTCTCAAGAAATCTTAACTTCTTATAGCTTCCCATAAAATGTGTCCACTAGAATACAAAAGAAAACAGTGTAGGAGAAAGTGGAGCAAATCACACGGAATCTCATTTAACATACGAAAATATTTGAGAGCAGCTATCTGTCGCTCCGGCTTGTCACGGGGCGGGGGGGACATATCTTACGGTTTCTCTTTGTCCTGACCAGTGGCCTTGTCAAGAATTTATCATGTAGCATGTTTAGGTCGACTATCGCAGCCCAAAAGGCGAGGATCCAGACGATTCTCTGTGACCGTGACTCCGTGAGGGAGCGCGGAGAATTGATTTGAAGTATGTTAAAGGACGAAATTTAGAGATAAAAATAGTCTCATTGTGTACCAATCTTCCACCATTCACAAAATAACCAGGAAATTCTAAGCTCATAAACATTGACTTTGCCGGCGTCTGGTCGGAATTTGACCATTACAACCAGGCGCAATCTGGTATCCTGCCCCTAAAATCGTACATTGGTACACTCGTTGTTATTAGTTTAGTTTAGTTTATTCAATTCTTACTCTTACAGACCAGCTGGTCCATTAACAGAGAAGATAACAATGAGGATAACAATGAAGTAAAACATTTACAAAAAAAATTAAGATGAGTAATTATAACATGAGCAATTAAAACAAAGAATAATAATATTTACAAGATACAACAATAAAAACTGCAATCAATTAGATATAAGATAAATTAAGATTTTAAAATGCTATATCACGGCATTGAGCCCTGAAATTATTCAATGTGCTAAAAATATCTATATCAAAACTAACACAGATGTTATTAAAAAGTATTTCCCAACAATGATCACATGATTTTTTCTCACTAAAAGTCTGGCGAAAAATACATATTTTGATCGGGAGGATCTCGAATTTCCTACGACTAGCAAGATCAGGTAGATTACAATATTTACAAAGATTAAAATATTCTTCTTTAGAGTATTGCACTGATGATTTAAAACAAAGAAACTTTAAAAAACTTTGTACTGATTCAAGACGATCGCTTAGTCCTTTCGGATGAGGAGTCTATTTTACACATGCATATTCCAAGTTACTGCGGACCAAAGCAATATATAAGGATTTTATTGCCCGGATATTTGTAAAAGATTGGAAATTTCGTTTAATAAAACCAAGCATACAGTTAGCCATTTTGATTATGTTTTCTATATGAACATTAAACTTCATATCGTATTTTAGCGTAACACCCAAGTCTTTTATTTGGAACACAATAGGCAATTGGTCACCATCAACATTATAATTAAATTGGATGGTTTTTCGTTTACATGTAAAATTGATAAAAGCGCATTTGCTAACATTAATATTTAGGTTCCATTGCTTACACCACTTGTTAAACCTGTTGATATATTTCTGTAAAAATTCAGTTAGTTAAAGATTGGACCGGTTTAAACAGCTTTGCATCATCTGCAAACATTAATAGTTTGAATGTGATAAAACAGATTGCAAATCGTTTATAAAAACCAAGAATAAGAGTGGACCCAAGATGGACCCCTGAGGGACCCCAGAGGTAACGTGGCACCAGTCAGATGTCTTGCCATTGATAACAATGGTTATTGGATTGATTGATTTATTGATTGATTGATTGATTGATTGATTGATTGTTTGGTTGATGGATTGTTGAAGTGATAATTTGACTGCTTGGTTGGTTATTGGAATGATTGATTGATTGGTTGATTGATTGATTGATTGATTGGTTGGTTGGTTTATTGATTCATTCATTCATTCATTCATTCATTCATTCATTCATTCATTCATTCATTCATTCATTCATTCATTCATTCATTCATTCGTTCGTTCGTTCGTTCGTTCGTTCGTTCGTTCGTTCGTTCTTTCGTTCGTTCGTTCGTTCGTTTGTTCGTTCGTTCGTTAATTAATTCATGCATTCTTTAATCCATTCGTTCATTTATTCATTCATTTACACTTGCTGCAGATTACTATTGCACAGTTGAGAGTAAACTGAAACTTTATTTCCGTGTATACGAGCCGAAAATGAGCCTACCCATTATACTTTTAAACCGCATATTTTAATTAATACTTCAATTGCTTCGAGGTAAAAAAAAAAATCTTTACAAAAGCATACAATAAAAATATCTTACAAAATTTGATTAAAATTCTTGCTTTCGTTTGTTGCCATTTTAAAGGCGAAAACTTTAAATTCTTGGCTTTTTTTAAATCCTGGTTCACAGTGATAAAAAACATAATCCGCACGTGGACAAAGGGGGTGAACAAGAACAACGGGGCTTACAAGACACAAATCGCGTGCAAACGGCTCTCCGATAAATGAGAAATACAACTATATATAGTTTTTTTTTGGTACTTTTTTAAATTAAGATTATTAATTTTCCAGACCATATATGGTAAAAAAAAAATATAAAAAAAAATAAAACAAATTTTGTTGAAAAGTCAGCGACATGGCGGAGATTTTTTTACTGATAACGTTCAATATTGTGAATAGCGTTGACTAATATTAGTTGGGAGTGTTTTTCTTTTCGATACGCTTCTGGTCAAGCTGTTAAATGGTGTTGTAACTAGGACAATCGATGACCTACTTTAGGACGCAGTGAACCGAAACACCGCTTCATTTAAAGCATCATGGGCCTGTTCACCTGAAGTAGCCTGATATCAGTCCGCGCACGTGGAGGAAGCAACTGAAAAAAATAACGGAGGATATAGTTTATACGATACAGATGTTACTTAGAAGCAGAGCGAAAATATATTGTGAAGAGAGAAAAGTGTTTATAATTTCAGCTTAACTGCCAAAGTCATTTTCAGTCGTATAAGTGGAAAGAGAATTTCAATGTCAAGTTTGTGACAAAAATCATCAAAATGTCAAAACATATTATTGGAGCAATTTGTTACTTACTTTATCTTGGATTTTCTTTGACTGACGCACAAGGTAAGTGTTTATATATACATTTGATGGTTTTGTTAATTTCTAAGATATTGTTTAAAGCTTGCTTGATGTCGCTTATTTTAAATATTTACTTTTGGCCGGTTGTTTGAAGCTCTGTTGAGTTGTTGTGCTGTAAGATGACGTTACGTGAAAATGGATTTATATTATGGCGTGACATCAATTTACATGCGACGCAACGTCATCTAACTGGCGGGACAACTTGCCAAAGATAAATTTTTTAAAGTTAAAGTTATTTACTTTACGAAACAATAATATCAAAATTAACTACATGTGTTTAATCCTTTTTTTTACCTTTATATATGCTACATTTCTTTTTCAAATTTGTACAATTCTGTTTTTGTTAAAAAGGTTTTCCCTTACGCGAAAAAGTTTTGTTTACATAATTATGTTAAATAAAACGTAATTTTACAACTATAGAAATTCTTTTCATTATGTGTAGAATTCTTTTCCAAATATGTGCAAATCTTTCTCACATATGCCAAGTAACATATTTATTTCACATAAGTGAAAAATAATTTCACATATGTTAAAGAAACATTTTATTGTCATAATGTGTAAAAGAGCTCATCATATCAAAAACGCTATGAAAGGATTTTCTTCTGATCTGGCACCAGCGCAAACAATGCGCACGCAACATGTCAACCATTGCGGTTTGCTTCCAACTATGAAAAGTGTCGACGCAATTGTTGTCACCAAAGCGAGCCTTCTAGAGGTTGATTTACCTGTACAGAGGCCTCCTCAAACCGTTTATTTTAAAGAGATTGTCACATATCTGTTTAAAAACTTATATATATTCTACATATGTTAATTTTTTTTTTTAAACTATATTGAATTCTTTTTCACAGATGTGAAATAAAAAAAAAAGTATTTTACATATGTGAAAAGAGTTGAACCTATGTTAAAAAAAATTCAGCAATAATTTAAATGGCCTGCCAAACAACATACATTTGACCGATAACTTAAACAAAAACAAAAAAAAAACGTGGAAAAACTTGTAGACATCGCTAACTTAATGAAAACACAAAGACACCTTGTGAGTTCTTGAAAGCGGAATTTTTTTCTATACTTATATTTGTTCTCTTTTCATTTATTCAAAATATATAAACGTGAAGACAATACTGAAATGTTACTGGATGAAGTGAAGACTTATTGAGTATGTTTGTTGTCAATAAAATACAATAAAAATATGGGCCTAGAACTATTCTTAGAATTCCGTGTGGTTACCCTGTTATTAGTTCTTCTAATTACAGGTAAGGGCTCTGTCAGGTAAAAAGGCGCACTACCGTTTATCATTGAGATCAGTACACAGTTTTGGCCTGTAGAATGACGGATATACTGTAAATCACCTCAAATTTCGTTTATGAACAATGCTTACATTTTTGCTAGTTGTGACACTATTAAGGCATTTAAACAGACAAATTTATGTTTTCTGAGAAATCGTGATGCTTTCTAACTGGGAAATCAATCGTCTGACTCTCAGACACAATTTCCAAGCTTTAAAAATAGCTTCCAAAGTAGCAATTTTATGGACGAATTTTGAAGTGATTTAGGGTATATGTGTTTTGTTTAATAAATTACAACTGTTTTTCCCACAAAGAGGAGTTTATGACTCTGTATGTTACACTCATGTTTACACGCCATACAGATAGACCCCGAATTTTATCTAGGCTATGCCTTAGCTTTGTGCGATTTTCTCATAATTCTGTAGATTAGTTGAAGTCACGCATGTGTCGTTTAAAAATAATTTTTGAGGAAGTCTAAGCCACGACGGAGTAGTGCATACCTTAGAGTAATCGCTTTCACCTATTGAAAAGACATGTGCGAGGAATGACTGAAACTGACATACGCCATGTATATTTCACATATCATCAACTAGTCATATCTCATTGAAACATTCTATCTAATATATACATGATCCGTCAAAAAGGAAGGTAGGTACTGGGATAAATATATTAATACTATATCAGAACAGAGTGAAATTTAGTGCACTGTCAATATACAATTTTTCGGCGCTTCTTTGTAACATTAATTAATATCGTTTCAAATATCGGTCGATTGTGTTGACTATTGCAGTAAGTTTAAAATATAATTTGTTGTCTTCCATAATTTCTTGGGTTTATTATGGAAGCTCATGGCGGCCACTATTATTACAGGACGAGTGAGCAAGGGAGCGACGGAGCGAGAGGCCGCTAAATGGGCTTCCGTAGTTTATCAGTATTAACTGAAAATATAAATTTCATATAATGTACGCAACAGAAGCGCAGCTTAACTTTTGATAAAAGTATTTATTTATTTTTCTCTGTCCGAATTGCCTTTTTCCCCCCACGTCAGTAACACTGGATTATCAGTTGTGTGCTAAACAAAGGCCTACGATTGTCGGCTGTAAAATATGCTTGTCTATTGTTTGTTTAATAGAAAAAAAAACACAAAGGTTTTGTGTGCGAGTGCATTTTTCATCTGTTGTTATCGCTTTTATCAAACACACGTTGTTCTTAATATACGTGCTTCTCTCGGATTTCTTTTCATATTTTTAATTTGAATCGAATCTGTAAGAGTCACGTGGATACGTTTTGAAGTTAGCCAGACAGTCTTTCTCAAAACACACAGGAATGATGACAGGGCCACCAATATAATTGCTGGGCCCCAGGACAAAAAGACCCCCCCCCCCCCCTCCCCAACACACACTCCAAAACATCAGCAAGGGCCCATTGAAAGTCAATAGTGGGCCCCTTTCTAAAGCCTGGGGCTACTTCTGGAAGAAGAATTTAATTCTATTCATTACACGAAATTGTCATTCACATGTTAATTCAGGAAAGCACACATTTTATCAAAGTACACAAATAGCGCAACTTCGAAGAATGAAACCCCCATTTTGACGGAATATTTCGGCTTTATTTTGTCATCGTCAGCAGAGGACACATTTTATTTCGTTTGCCTTGTTGAAGGTACATCTCTCTTTTTTTCTCTCGTTTGACTGGTGGGCCTGCTAAACTCATAGTCCGATGCGCCGTCCCGGCTGCCCCCCTCCCTCCCTTCTCAGTGGGCCTGGGTCCAGGGACCACTTTTACAAAATGACGTACAACTAAAAATCGTTCGATAAAATTTTATCATGTTAAACTATAGGCGTAAAAATATCGTACGAGATTACGACGTTTAGTGAAAGTGCGCATGGATTTACAGACGTTTGTATGTAAGGGAATATAACAAATTCAACCCCACTTATTTAAGTTTTAAAGTTTTAAAAGATATAGTTACTGGTAATAATTCAATATTTCTCAAAGTTATGATGTCGATAAACAAAAAAAAACAAAAAAAAAATAATGACGAATCATCTCATGTTCTAGATAAATGTCCATGCAAGATTCTAAATAGATTTTAATCTCGAGATGTTAGGGATGATAACCTGTAGGCCTAGACATCTCGAGAGAAGGTAATACATTTTGTACGTGCTATTTTGTACATGGTGTTAAAAAATATGTACCAAACAATATATTCGGCATTGGTTTAATATAATTTGATATATATGATTTTTCTCTCTTCATTTATTCAAAATATAATGTAATATATATTTTCTTGAATAAACGAAGAGAGAAAAATTGGCTTGCATCCACCGGGATTCGAACCAACGGGACCTTTTGGGTTACAGGCCCAACATTCTATCGACTGAGCTACAGAGGCTCACGCCAGAATTAGTCCCGAACTCTAACCATGTGAAGACAGCGATTTTCTCTCTACATAAAGCACGGGACGCTAAATTAGCATCTTTTATATTAAATGTTCAAATTTGTAAAGTAAAGAAACAAGATTTTGCTTCTCTCCATTGGGCTCGATACTGGGTCTCTAAATTTATAAATATAGGCCTACTTCTGTCTCTCATATAATAGAACTTATCACCGTATAAGCATAAACTATAAGCATGGTCATGGTGTCCATATCCATTATAGCCGCAAATTTCACATAACTTAAGCAAAAGAGCGTCATAGAGCATATGAGCACGAAAGAATTGACATGACAATTTTAATACATGTAGAATAACTGAAGCTATGGTGAATGCCTGCAGACGTGACTTAGTGGATAACGTGTGCGCTTATTCATCCTACTTCGATGTATCGTTCACGGGATCGAGTCCGTCTGTCGACCATCAGGTATATGAGTGAGTCACAGGATGTGATTCCGGCAATAGCAGGGGTGGTTTTTTTTTTACGAGGTTTCCTCTCGGTTTTCCAGCGTAATTAGGCAAGGAACAGTGTGAAGTGGACAGTCGTCGTCATATAAGTGAAATACCCTTGAGTACGGCGTAAAACCCCAATCAAACAAACACACATTCTGCTGCGGGTACCATAGTCGTTTAGTATATACAGCTATGGACACTTCCTATGTTTTCGCGGAAGGAACCCGCGACATCGCAATCTAACCAGGAAGTCACGAGGCAGGGCTCTACTTTTAGCCACAGTTACGAAAAAATCCAGCTGCTTAAAAATTTGAAAATGTGTAATGCTGGTTAACATAAAATGGAACAAGTTTTTGAGTTTAGAATAAATAAATTCGTTAGCATCTTTTAAAAAGGAATTGCATTGATCTACAGCTGAATGACACCAAAGTATAGCTCCAGTGTATTTATACAGCTGTAATTTGCCTGGCTACGAGCGCACAATTTACGCCATTTTAGCAAATATCACTACATTCAAAATGGTCCTGGTTTATAGTCAAACAGACAGTACGCAAGTCATAGAGGTAAGACGGCGAAGGTTTTAATTAAATGGGGGTTACAACAGACATACTGCCTATAGTGAATCTTGGGTAAGCGTCGCGCGGGGTTTGAAACAGACGGAACCTATTTTGTGGTTACCTCTCGCCTTCAACGTTAAAATTTATTTTTAGAATGAATAAATCAACATGCTTGAAATAGCTGTCTATAGTTGGGGATTTTAACAAACGAGTATTTTTTGTTTATTACTTCTGATAAAATATATAGAAAAACGGGCAAGTGACAAGGACATTGCCATAATTTTAATTGTTGACTACACGTGCATTTTATCAAATAAGCTGCCCCCCCCCCCCCCCCCCAAACCAATCGTTCGCTGCTTTCGGTTTTCGTTTTCTTAACTAAAATTCAAGAAAATAAAAGCTTTTGGTTTTCTTTTTCTAAACTAAAACTCAAGAAAACAAAGCAAGCTGACTGTTTTTCTCCCAATAAATACATTTTTTTATATATTTTAAGGACTATGGAAAATGTTGTGTAGTAAGTGAAATTGTCGGTCTTCATTTTAAACATTAGAAGCCGGTAGCTGGTCGCTCTATTAAAATTAATCCTCTATTAGATGACGTCAAGCCTCGTATGTCTCTCTAATCTCCTATTAGATGACGTCATGCCTTGTTTTAGGTCTCTCTAATCCTCTTTTAGATGACGTCACGCCTTGTTTTTGTTCTCTCTAATCCTCTTTTAGATGACGTCATGCCTTGTAAGTCTCTCTAATCCTCTTTTAGATGACGTCAAGCCTCGTAGGTCTCTCTAATTTTCTATTAGATGACGTCATGCCTTTTTAGGTGTCTCTAGTCCTCTTTTAGATGACGTCACGCCTTGCTTTAGGTCTATTTCTAATCCTCTTTTAGATGACGTCATGCCTTTTTGTAGGTCTTTCTAATCCTCTATTAGATGACGTCATGCCTTGTAGGTATCTCTCATCCTCTTTTAGATGACGGCATGCCTTGTTGTAGGTCTCTCTAATCCTCTTTTAGATGACGTCACGCATTGTTGTAGGTCTCTCTAATCCTCTATTAAATGACGTCATGCCTTGTTGTAGGTCTGTCTAATCCTCTATTAGATGACGTCGTGCCTTGTAGTAAGTCTATTTCTAATCCTCTATTAGATGACGTCACGCCTTGTTGTATGTCTCTCTAATCCTTTATTAGATGACGTCATGCCTTGTTATAGGTCTCTCTAATCCTCTATTAGATGACGTCGTGCCTTGTTGTAGGTCTATATCTAATCTTCTATTAAATGACGTCAAGCCTTGTAGGTCTCTCTAATCCTCTTTTAGATGACGTGACGCCTTGTTGCATTTCTCTCTAATCCTCTATTAGAGACGTCATGCCTTGTTGTAGGTCTATCTTTAATCCTCTATTAGATGACGTCACGCCTTCAAGGTCTATCTCTAATCCTCGATTAGCGGTTTATGTTGGTGTTAGCGACTAATAGTCCTTCGAGCAACTGACAAATCACATCGATCATTTCTGATCTTCTTACATACTGTAGATCGGCCTATTTAATTCTTGGGATTTTAATTTTATTTCCACCATGCTATTTATGATGGTGATGAGAATAATGAGAGTAGTTAAGGCCTACTTGCGTTAAATGGTCGATTTGTTTGGCGTGCGTTTCAATTAAAAAGTGTGTACTACGGTTTATGACACTTTAATCCTGAGCTTTGAGGAGGGAATAACTATTTAAGTATACGTATATTTAACACAGGTTAGAATCAATGCAGAAAGCTAACAACTGTAACCTAAGCACGGAGTCTATATATCCGACATCTACGGGCGGTTTTGTCTCTAATAGATTTATTTAATATATGCACAAAGCTTTTCAAAGCGTGCGTAACTTTCCTGGTGTATCTGAAGAATTATTAAATATATGTTGCAATAAATTTGATATATTTTGTACAAATCTAAGTAAAAAAGCTAAAGAATAAAATGAAGAAATGGTACACATAGAATAAAGGGAAAGTTTTTCAACTTGTCCGTAAATTTCCTGGTGTACGTGAAGAATAATTCAGTTTATGTGGAAAATAAGTTGACATACGACGTAAAAAGCGACTTGTATATGTAGGATTACGTTAAAGAAATAAAGATGAAGAAATTGTACACAAAGAATAAATATGAAGAAATTGTACACAAATAATTAGGGTGAAAAAAATTGTACACAAAGAATAAAGGTTAAAGAAATTCTACACATAGAATAAAGGTGAAGAAATTGTACACAAAGAATAAATATGAAGAAATTGTACACAAAGAATAAAGGTGAAAGAAATTGTACACATAGAATAAAGATGAAGAAATTGTACACAAAGAATAAAGGTGAAAGAAATTGTACACATAGAATAAAGATGAAGAAATTGTACACAAGAATAAAGGTGAAGAAATTGTACACAAAGAATAAAGGTGAAAGAAATTGTACACATAGAATAAAGATGAAGAAATTGTACACAAAG
>JAQQZZ010089439.1:0-17973 GCA_030265115.1 Mopalia vespertina
TCCCCCCCCCCCCCCCCCCAAAGAGCTATGTTGTGTTGGTTATTTTTGCCCTTATAGATATTCAATGTTATATAAAATGGTGAAAAATTACAGGCCCCCTGAGAATATGCTTTCAACAATTCCCCTCTAGCAGTAATACTGTAAGTGTCAAGTGATGGCAGAAGTTTCTGCCAATAGATGGTGCGATTATTTGAAGCTTTAATAGCGATGAAGTTTTGAGCTACATGTAATGATAACGTGAATATTTTTTAATAAATTGTCTGCCTTCACGCACTATATCAAACTGTTTGAATACAAATATTCTGTTCAACGTCGATCGCTATTTATATCTAAAATGCCGTCTTAAAACCCTCTTGACGTTTAAAACGGCAGGTATCAGTATTTGTTAATTTTACTTACACTGGACATTTAATGAACAAAAAGAAAAAGAGGAAGGTTAGTCAGTATTAAGATAATGTTGCTATTCCAACAGTTTGGTCACTTTAGATAAGTTGGTCATCCTTGATTAGGAATCCAATGTTATTGAAAGTAATAAATTGTCAAACATCACAAACTGAACCTACATGTATACGTCATTTTGTAAATAAAATTTAAAATAGTTATCAAGTTCTTTCTTTATTTGATACACTCCTGGTATCTGCCAAAGAAACTCATCATAAGAATTATCCCCCCCCCCCCCCCCACTCACCCAAATATGAAATAAAACAATAATAAGCAAAAAACAATAAAAAAAACCCCACAACAAACAAACAAAAAGATACTGTGGGATCAAACATAAAAGTTTTCTTTATTTATATAAAAAAACCATATAATAGAGGATACATTGTGTTAACCATGTGAATTACCCTCTGCTCTAATTTACCTACATATTCTGAAAAGTGGGGGTAAATAACCCCATGTTCTAAAAAGTGAAGGTATTAAATACCCCTTGTGTTTTGATTGTTTGTTTGATTGGGGTTTAACGTCGTACTCAAAGGTATTTCACTTATACGACGACGGATTGTCAACTTCACACTGCTCCTTGCTTGATTGCGGTGGAAAACTGTGAGGAAACCTCGTAAAAACCACCCCCGTGATTGCCGGAGCCACATCTTGTGACTCACTCATATACCTGAGGGTCGACAGACGGACTCGATCCTGTGAACGGAAATACCTCTTGTGAAAAAACACTATCTGGAGCCCTGTATGATTATGTGTAACTCCAAACCAACAGATTAATAAATATGCTCACCTGTTTTTGAGATAGCTCTCCTCCATTAGGGAACAACTTTCTTGTTGAATCTGGTAAAACTAACTGCATGAAAGAAAACACAAGTTTTTGTAGGTACCTTTCATTTTTGTTTTAATTTGATGTAAATCGGCGTAACACGAACATGTACATGTACTTAAGAGTTTATAGAAATTGTTTATCACAAACCCACATAAAAGGTTTGAACTTCAACTTGTTTGATAGTAAAAACTGATAATTTGTATCAATACTACTTATTCTTTTAACAGTTTAAGCAACTGTAAAGATATTTTCCATCTAAATAGAGACATTCAGAATTGTTTGTTTCTTTGATTGCATTGAATGTTGTACACATCTAGAAAATCTAGAGGCAATCTCCTGAAAACCACCCAGGCATAGATGAACACATCTACCGTAATTCACGTTTATATCTGTGGTACAATTGTGCATTATAGACTGTTGAATCTCCCTTAATGTATGGTTCACAGACTTAAGGTTTCTTCTCATTTTTTTTCACAATACAACGACAATGCAAAGTCACCATATGAGTGAAATAACCATGAGTGCCACTTTAAACAATAGTCAAAAACCAAAAATCTTGTCATTATTATTTCCACACAAAATGCCACACCATAGACCTTCCTTACCTCCTCCACAGATGCCAGGAGAGCATGCCAAGTCCAGAGAAAGGGGAGATAATCAGTTGCATCAGCAATATCAGATGGCAATACAAACCCCTCAGAATCTACTAAATGTACCTGCCAATATGGATTTCTACCAGCAATCTCTTGTTTAGCTGGGTGAAGGCTTAACATGTCCTCACTTTCAGCTGTAATTATCAAAGCCAGATTTGCCAAAAAAATACAGTGGTTTTTGTTTTACTGGAGTTTTAAGTCACTTTTAAGTATTGATGGCAGTGGAAGAAAAATTTCCAATACAACGAATATTTACAAGTTTACCAACATATCAAAGAGCATATATTTTTGTCATTGAAACAATGCTTTAAGCTATTAGGTGAAAAGAGAATAGTTCATGTGTAGAGCAGATATTTGAGTTAACTAGCCCACATAATGTTTGGGCCAAAATAAACCATTTTACTGTCAGTCTACGGCCAATAAACACATTTATGTTTTATTTCATTCATACATAAAGGCTTCCTTCATTAAGAAATTGTGATGTTTACCTCGAATATAACAGAGAGGGTGGCACTGAAGGCTTGCAGGGTTTCCAACAGAATGTCTGGATGGCCATTCTAAATTCTGATTGGTGTTGCTTGGTAACAAAACAAAGGCAGAACCTGTAAAGAAAGGGGGATACACAATTTTGTTTAAAAATAAGATGAAATCAATTTGTGCTGCCCATAAACACAAAGACTGGGAATACAAACCACCACCTGAAACCAGTTTGTGCTGCCCATAAACACAAAGACTGGGAACACAAATCACCACATGAAACCAGTTTGTGCTGCCCATAAACTCAAAGACTGGGAATACAAATCACCACCTGAAACCAGTTTGTGCTACCCATAAACACAAAGACTGGGAATACAAATCACCTCATGAAACCAGATTGTGCTGCCCATAAACTCAAAGAGCACCCAGGCAGAAGCAGCACCACCCAACGATCAACACACAACTGATTTTTTGTTAGTTTGATTGGGGTTTTACGTCATACTCAATGGTATTTCACTTTTATGACGACATGCCAGCCCAATGGGTGACGGAAACCACCCTCGACACTACTGGCAACAAACAAAGACAAGACGGGACGAATACAGGACAATAACAGAATGCAATACAGACACCACAAACAGATTGGCTTCCTGTTCCCCTTTAGCTCTGAGAGCACCAGGGCAACATGATGCTCCCTCCAACCACCTGCGACACACAACCGATGACTAAGCAATTACTAAATTTAGCTGAAAGTATTTCTCACCTGTGAAGTCAATTCCTCCATTTTTGTACACAGCGGTCTCTATTTTTGGTACCAATTGATTAATGTTGCTCTGAATGGCTGAAAACAAATTCAATGAGTGTTACTTGGTTTAGAATTTTCCAAGTCTTTACTGTCAACAAGCCATACTTTAACTTTAAAAGCTTTACAAGTTCCCACAAGACAAACATAAAATAATTTTCTGTTCAATCCGTGAAGTCTTGCAAAAAAGGCGTTGACTAACGGAAATGCTTTCCACAAAACAGTGTGGAGCATTAAGACAGACAGTTGAAGAGTAGACATCAATGTATACATGTAGTCGGCACCGGTGGGACATTTTCAACAAGCCATACTAGAGATTTCCTGATAAAACTTGACTGAATGGAATTATACCGAATCTTATTTACACGCAATGTAGTACATATGCCAGTAAAATGAAGCTGTCGGCAACTCTACAGACTAATTCCTGTTAGTTTCATTCAATTATAATAGTGAGTTCAATCTTGATTCTTTCTTTATTAATGGAAACTTTATATATTATTGACTGAGGGATTGATTGGTGTTTGACATTGCAATAAAGTGCATTTGGTTTATACGATGGCAATGCAGACCAACAGAAAGTCAGAGAAGTCAAATGTATGTGTTTTGTTCTGTTGGTAAGTTCAATGCTTGAGAAAAAGACAGCATTTGTTTAAAAGCTGATGTTCTTTACCTCAGGCTGTTTTCTCTATGGACGTCTACGATACATTGACGACGGATCAGATTGTTTAATTGGTTTAGGTTTCGCACCAGTCAGATGACGATGTGCATTCAAATAGGTGATTGCTTGTTTGATAGTGATTTAATGCCGTACTTGAGGTTATTTCACTCACATGATGGCGTGCCAGGCCAATGGGTGAAGGAAACCACCATCAACGCAACTGATTACAAACAAAGACAAGACAGGACAAATACAGGACAATCACAGAACGTGATACGAAGGCGTCACAAACAGATCAGCTTCACGTTGCCAATTAGGGCTGAAAGCACCAGGTCAACAGCAAGCTCATTCTTATTTATCCGCGCCCAATGGGTGAATGAAACCAACCTGGACACCACAGGCATCAAACAAAAAAGAGACAGAACAAAACATGACGTAATACAGACATCACAAACAGAATGACTTCCTGTGCCCCTTAGCTCCCAAAGCCCCAAAGCAACAGGAAGCTCCCTCCAACCACCCACAAAGATATTTCAGAATTCCAATACACAACTCACTTAATCAGGGCATGATGTTATTATTAAGCAATGATTATAATTTAAAAAGTCCATCTTCAAACATGTAAGGTTTTTCTGTTTGCTCCTAAATCTAAATAAAACAAAATGTTGAAAATTCACTGACATGCTGAAGTTTGATGACCCAAACACGGCATGAAGTCCGGAGTGACTTCCCTTCTCGGTACCTGCATCACTTGACCTCTCTGTACCTGAATGAAACAACAAAACCATGTCAAGTACAGATTTTCCCAATCAGACAAAAACTAGCATTTTGTCTATACTCAAGGTTTACAAAAGTTGTGTAATCTTTTAACGCTGTATTAAATGTATTTTCGCTCACAAGAGGACCTGCTAGTGCAAAGGGTGAATGAGACCCCTTGACACTACTGTGAACAAAGATGAGACAGGACAGTCACAGATCATAAAACAAACCACATCACAAACAGATAAGCTTCATGTTGCCCCTTAGCTCTGAGAGCACCAGGGCTACACGAAGCTCCCTCCAATTCTAGTAAAACAACCATATTATGTTGCCTTATTTGCTTAAATTTCCAAACCTAGCCAACACCAGCTGATTACTTCAAACTGTTTGGAAAGGGAAATAGGCTTTATTTACTTCACAGGGGAAGTCAAATATCACGGGTGTAGCTCAAAGGGTTTTAGAGTTGAAAAATTTAATTTTGACAAAAAATGAAGTGCTAGAAATCGTGCAAAACACATCCAGCTTTACACTTCCAAAGAACTGAATCATCATTTTCAAATTCAAAATTAAAAGACTTCTAACTGGAATTTTTACAAAAACACAGAGTGTTCTCACGAAGAAATTTAAAAAAATGACAATTTTGACCCTCTACGGATTGTCCATCCTTAATATGTTTAAGTGTGAGAAGTTTTCATTCAACCACATGAACTTGGGATAGCGAACAAAAAGTTGCTTTAGTACAATTCAGAAGTTGCTTTTAACATGGCCATGTGGTTGTTATTACAACAATTTCAAAATGCTTCCAGTTATAACGTCCCTTTGCGAAATAATGTTATCAGTTTACGGCAAGGGAGGGCCAATCCACAATTTTTAACATGGGTGGTATAGGGAATATTGCAACAAAAAAAGGTTTGTTTGATTCGGGTTTAACGTCGTACTCAAGGGTATTTCCCTTATATGACACTGTGCCAGCCCAATGGGTGAAGGAAACCACCACTGGCAACAAACAAAGACAAGACGGGACAAATACAGGACAATAACAGGACGCAATACTGTACAGACACCACAAACAGATTCGCTTCCTGTTCCCCTTTAGCTCTGAGAGCACGAGGGCAACATGAAGCTCCCTCCTACCACCCGCCTTTATTCTAAGGAGGTACAAACAGTAAACAATGAATATATTAAAAAACCAGTATTTTCTTTTTTAAGAACAATATTGAAATATAACTACTAAAGAAGCTACAAATCTTTCATTAAAAATCCCATTCCCCATTCAGAACTTCAGAAATGCTCTCTTATACTGGACCTTTACTTTGGAACTATCTACCACTTGCTTAAATTAAAATGTGCTTCTTCAGTACAAAACTTCATTTGTTTATCGGTAATATATCATCGAGCAATAGTTTATAACTTTGTTCATTGTTTTTTGGGGGGTTTTGTTTTTTTGTTATATCATTATCTATAAATATGTATTTAGATATATATACACTCACTACTTTAATTTCTCTCAGACTTTGTGTGTATTTTTTGCCCTTTTTAGGAAATAAAAATATCAATAACTATCAACCAACCAACTATCAATAAATTTATGTTCAGATGAATCTCAGAAACACTTACAGACATGTTCTATTGTATTTTAAGAGTTAAAGGAAGTGGTACGTGTTAAGTCTATCTTTTTGTCTCTTGTCCACCTGCCATTATTAAACAGATTTTTTGTAGTCAATTACATGTAATAACTAGCCAGCCCTTGTTCAGTCAAAGTAATCTGTCATCAGATCAGCTAGTTGTTGTGTCATAGGGCCAGCCAGACATTATTAAACCCTTTCTACTGAGTGTCAAGCTAGATACCAAAATGGACACTCTACCCCTCTTCCATTAATAGTGGTGGAATACTGAGCTCCACCTATATTACTTATATCCACTAGCACAAAAGTGAGCAAAGCCCACATACCCCTGCAGATATACTGTGGAAATAAATAAAAACTGCAATGTAATGTGAACATTCTTATCACAACAAATCACCAGTCGACAGTAGGTTAACAAAGTCCAAATTTGCATGCATTGAAATAAAACAAATATAGCTGAATCCATAATAGCAAAAGACACAACTAGGGTTTGATGTTGAACAGTTATTGAGATCTACTCTAGAAAGCAAAATGTGAAGGACAGAAAATCAGACGGAGGGATGGACATTTGGAGCGCTATATAACCCTTGACTGCTTAGTAGTGGGGGTATTATTACTAGACATATGTTCTTATTGACTTACTAGGTTGGTAGAATTTCTCTGGGTTAGGAGGCACATATCGAATGTGTTGGATTCTTGACCCTAATACCTGCAGATCTGATGGCCTGAAACACAAAAGGCTTTATTTATCTCACGCATACAGTTAATGAGTATTGTTGTCTTATACAACCAGAACAGGACAATATACAATTGGCTTTGTAATAAACTCACCAAATAAAAAGTCTAGATATTGAATTTCAGGGGAAAACCCACCTAAATTCCCGTGGACTGAGGCTGGCATGGACTAACGTTCAGTGCATGCACAAAGACGCATCTCTGTTTTTCCATTAAATATCCGAAAAAAGTGCGTTTCACTATAAGAATCGCATGTTTTGATTTTTTTCTATAAGCTTGTTTATATTTGGGTTATTTCTGCACCATACTGCATCTCATTCATTGAAAATATTGTACAAAAACAAACAATAATTGGTTTGATTGATTCATGTTTTATACCATGCTCATGGGCATTTCACTTGTAGCGCGGATATATATTCCTACAGTAATGACACTAAAACTAAATGCGAAGTGTTTTGCTCGAGATCAAGGTTCTTTGATTTGATTTGTTCAATTATTCACCAATCAGGAAAATCATAAATATACAAAATAGTGTCAATAAGTACATGTAAAAACAAAACGGTAACAATTTTTGATACTTTGATAGTATCTGAGAACCAATTATAGTTTGTGGTACAATTTGTTGATGTGTAGCAATCCCTGGATGACAGCGTCTAGACCATTGAAGTTATACTCTTTACGCTATTCATCGAGTTCTTGTTACACTCACCATCTAGCTGCCTGTTGAGGACCCAATTCTTTTGCCAAGGCATACAAGTTTCTCGGCTCCCGGAGTCGTGGAACCTAATGAAGAAATAATGAGCCTTTAAACATGTTCAGTTGTTGTTGACTTTTTTTTTTTTGGTCAACAATGAATTGCAAGAGCACAGGAATTATTTGACATTGGTGACCATGTAGCAATTGATAATCCAAGTACTACTCCTCTGGTTCAGCTAATTGATTCTTTGTCTCTAAATACATGTATTTCAAATACACATTTCAAACAAGGTTTTATGGGATATACTTGTAAATGATTAAGACACAATTATGCATGACAAACTTGGGGAAACTTGGCTTCAACACAAATACTGATAAAGGTCGTCACTTTATAAACATTATCAACTTTTTTCAAGTGGATTATTATTTAATTAGTTAAATGTCTTGAATGGATGCACCTTTACTCTACACACTTACCATACGACCTGCCTCATAATTGTAGATCAATTGTGTTGTCCTCAAAAAGTCATCTTGTAGTTTATCTAAAATTAAAAAAGTTAAAAAAATATATATATCAGTTAGTGCATGTAGAGTGTTGGTACATGTAGAGTGTTGGGCCTGTAACCTAAAGGTCTCGGGTTCAAATCCCGGTGGAGGCAAGAAGATTTTTCTCTCTTCATTTATTCAAAATATATATAAATATTGATCTGCTTCAGATCATTGCCTGTGAGTGATAAGAAACTGACTGACAACTTTGCTAATGAGTGGAAGTTTCATCATTGTATTTTAAGCCCACATTACCCACGGTCAAATGGGTTAGCCAAGAAAACTGTACAAACGGTAAAATGTATGTTTACGAAGTCCAAATTTGATCATCGTGATCCAATGATTGCCTTGTTGGAGTAAAGAACCACTCCACAAGATGTAGGCTTTTTACCATCTCAGCTATTGATGGGAAGGAGACTTCATTCAGTAGTCCCTATAGCCCAATCACAATTACTTCCGCAGTACATTTTTACGTTATTAATGTTAAAAAAATCAGCAAAGCAGTGACAAACTCAAATTATAGGGAATCTTAAAAATTTTAGAAGACCAATTTTTAGTTTACGTCAGAAAATAATAACAGCAATGGCCTGTCTGGTGTTGGTAAAGCTACCAAATGTGGCAGTACAATTCTTGACAATGGTCTTAATAAACTGAATATTGAACCACTATGTAACCATGTTTCAGTACAGGTGTACTAACATATAGAGTTCATATAAACAAACAAATAAATACCTCTGTCCGTGAACGGATCTGGGCTTTGATACAAATGCAACACAGTTTATCATTATGTATGAGTTCTTTGCATATGCCATACATTATAATATACATACACCTTGATTGAACAGTTACATGTACTTTGTGACCTCTGACCTTGTTTATCATCCTCATCATTCCCATCTGATTCAGATTCACTTGTTTCACTCATCAGTCGGAAACCCTCCTCTTTCTCCCAGTCTTCATAATGAGCAAACTGATGACGAAAGCCCTGGTTACGACCTGAAAACAGAATATAACTAGCTTAACGGTCTATTTCTCAACACAAATTATTGGTTCAATACAAAAGAAATACACTTGTTTTCAAATTTAAATCGCTTATCATGATTATATAGAGCTATCATAATATATCAATTGAAATATGAATTCCTGAGCTACTCCACGTAAACATTCTCCATCAAACAATGAAGATCTGACAGCAATTCACACACAAACACACACACATGCTCTTACCAAACCCGCATGCTCAGACATCCAACGGCCATTTGTGACAAAGCTGGCTCAACACAAATGATATGCTAGGCAATCTTATACCTACATGTTAGCTTTTAATTACCCTGACCCACCCATGGCAAGGGAATCTTTGAGGTTTTTTTTGTTTCTATTTTGTCCACATTGATTGCCAATGACAGAATTGATCGGGAAATCAGGGGTGAAAACTAGGAAATTTTTTTGGTCACAGTTTGGTTGATTGATTTATTGGTGTTTTACACTGTGGTTAAGGGTATTTTACTTATATGATGACGGTTTATTCCTACAATAATTGACACTAGCACAACCAAGATGTGAAAGGTTTTTCATAATGTTGGAAAGTTAATTTTCCCCAGTGCTAAGTAAAGACAGTAGTGCTGCTCTTCAAACAAACTGCCCTTAGCCAGAGGGCGTCACAGCTTGGCATCTAAAACAAAAGATTTGGTCGCCAAATTTACGATTCATCAATATTTCACTCACCAAATCCGTTTTGAGATAGCTATGGTGAAGCGAGATAAACTGACTGAAAAATACTGAATTAGAAGCAACTACAGCTCCATCAATACATCCCTGTAGTTACATAACATGCAAAAGTTCAATAATTCCGGCTAAAACTGTTCACGTCTGAACCATGTGGTATATTTCTGCGAAGTTGTATATTCTGAATGGAACTGGTACTAGGTTATCTCCCTTTTCTATTTACTGCTCAATAGCAGAGCTGACATTTGGTTGAGCATTATTGAGGACTGGACTTTGATGACTATTGTCTCTCTACATGTATTTATATGTGTAAAACAGTGGCAACAAAATCAATGACTTGGATTGTTTTTTATGGATGGCCATAATGTCATTGTAGATTGGAACACTCAATTTTTTCTGCTTTAAAATCAAAGGAAACAATTAAATAACTTGATAGCTAGTGAGTCAATAAATATATGAACTAAACAAACTAACTAACTATGTAAATTGGCTTTCAATTGAACCATTGGTCAGTGGCAAAAGCACAAGAATCCAGTCACAGCAAAGATTGATAGAGCTACATGCAGCTCGATTATCGGCAGCCAACACAGGGTTCCAGTGACTCCTCTTCAGTTCAGACAGTCCTGATGAGATGTGACAGAAGAGAAATAAAGCCTCCCTGCTATGCAAACTAATCTTGCAGCTTACCTTGATTTTTGTGTACAATGTAGGGAAAGCACTCTGGCTGTCATTTTACGTTTAATTGCACAACCAAATGACTAAAGAAAAGAGTAAAAGTGTCACTTTTTTTATTAAAAGATTAAAAGTGTCACTTTTTTTATTAAAAAATTACTTTGTTCACAAACTGTCTGATCGAAGCAGAAATTTAGATGCATCCAACATAAGACTGTACATGCTTGGCGCTTGTGTTAACTGTTAAACCCATAAAACCACTTTAAAATTATGTACATGTAAGCAATATATATCGACGAACAGTCGACAACATAGCATATTTCAGACACACCCAGCCGTTCCAGTGTACTGTACAACACTATGAAACAATAATTTGCATACATTATTTTGGGTTAATGTTTAATACTCCACACAAGGATTTTATTTCACAAACAATAGTTCCCAAATCAACAGCTACATGACCAAAAACAACATGTCAGTATCACTGATGATGCAACACTCAGCGAGGGCAAACAACCTAGTTTTGAAAATAGACCTTTATTATATATGCGATAGACATGCTTGTTTTTAAAAGTTGGTTTGCGGCTTGCCCAACTTCTTGTGATTTTCTGAATCATCTCTTGCGTATTTTTTATCGACAAATACTTCATTTTCATAATAATTCATTTGCCAGTTTAGCCTGGCTTTGAAAATTTCACTCGCCAGTGCTGCATATTTAGTCGCCGATGGTGAGTTGGAGAGCGGTAATTTTGACCCCTGATAATTCCCAAGTTCCATATTTCCCCAACCCTTCATGTAGTATATTAGTCACAGAAAAGTCCACATACCTGTGTAATAACCATAGTGCTGGAGATGTTTTCTCATAAACTTGTCATAAGTATTCTGAAACACATATGTGGACAAATAAAAATATTCCTTACCAAACGGCAGCTCTTAGTACTGACAATGCCTGATCAAACATTAAGCTATGATCATACATGTATATATAGCAGTTAAATACATGTAGCCCAAATCGATATTAAAAATCATGAATATTGTTCTAATAAATTGCATTGTGCTAATTGGTTGATTGATTGGCGTTTTATGTTGTGCTTAAGAGCATTTCACTTATATGACAAAAACAATAATTGACAGTTAAACAACCAAGATGTGAAGCATTTCTATAATGTTGGAAAGTTAATTTTACTCCAGTGGCATAAAGTTAAATTGAATTTTAAAACTTGAACACGGTACAGAATCTGAGAATAAAGGAATGAATGACAAACCTGCAAGCCATAATACAATTTGGTAAAATGTAAACCCATCTGCTGTTTTAACAGGAGGAACCTATTTCCCAAGTTTGATATTAGTCTGTGAATTTGTTATCAAGTATTTTGTTTACACCATATAGAAGTGAATTTTGTAAAATTATGCAAAGGGGGCAATATCATCTTACTAAATTTATGCAAAGGGGGGAATTTTGTTTTGAGGTATTTGGTAAAATGAAATTTCATCTGCTGTCTTAATGGGAGGAAGCTATATTTTAATGACAAGTGTATTGGCACACAAGAGTGGAGAAAAATTCCTTGCAAGATGAAGTAAAACCTGCTGAGATGAGTATACATTTCTGTCTGATTGCCTGACAAACAGACTACAATTTAGCTATAAGGAAATGATTTTTATAAACCAATGATTTTACGTCATGTATTTATAAGCTTATATAAGCAGTGCAGTGTGTTCAAGATGTTTACACAGTCATGAGCTTAATTGATTGATGTACTGTAAGGTGGTCTTTACCTAGCTACTGAGTTTGAAGGCTTCTAATCATGTAATTGCACTACGCAGTATCTGAAGTAGCAGGATGCATTGTGGGAGACAGGGCCAGGCTAGGAATATGGCAGCTTGACAACAAAAAGTTGGACCGTGATGTTCCATTTTTTAAACGCGGATTCTGGACGATTTAAGGACACAATTGTAATAAAAAAAGTATCACAGCGTTCAGAATACAAAACGTAACTGGACAGTAGTTAATGGAACACATAAAAGGCGGTAGGTGTAATAACTTAAAATTACACTATTAGGAGCGTTCAAACTCTGTATCTCTACAGCTACATGATATGATAGACGATCAGAGATACAAAACTCTGCATCTAGTCTTTACCTTATCTCAACTGTTGACCCATTGACCTTAGATCAAGAAAAGAAATTTGGGATGTGTGGTCGCAAAAAATCGCCAATACATTAATTAAATGCTTACCGGTTCAAATTCATATTCAGGTTCTACATCTTCACTCATGACGAGACACCATTACACTAAGGGAGTAAATAAAAACATTATTAACAGTAATGAAGATATAGAGTTCAATAAAGAAACCCTTGGATGACAGGAGGGTGATGTCTACCATATGCTAGCTAATCATCTATGATGATAATAAAATGAATGAAAAATGTGCCTTGACACTTTCAATAAACCTGTATTATTTCTTTTTTTTTGGCTGATTTTAATAGCTAGTGCTGGTCAGCAATAGAATGCAATTATACTGTTCAGGTGAGTAAAAGTTTCAGCACACTTACATCATGGAGAGCCATTAAGGAACAATAACTCTGTGAGAAAAAAAAAGCTGTCAGATGCCCATGCAGATTTTCAATTCCATACCTTATTAAGTTAACATATTTCAAAGTACAACAGTTGACTCTCTTCAAACCACATAACACCTGAGTCCTGACAAATGCAACTGTATCTACCATGGGCTTAGCCAGAAATCAAAAGTATGGTAACTTTTTAGGTAACTGGGTGTCTGATTTTTACTATTCCCTATCTCCTGCATGTTAAAATTTCTTAAAAGGGAACACCTGTAAAGATGTTGGTCTGTTCTGGTCATCTGTAGCAATGATTAAAGCTAATTATGCTAAATTAAAACAAAGAATTATGTTTCAATTAATAGATATTACGCCAATTAAGATTTTCCCGCCAAGAGTTGTGACATAGCCGTATGGGGTTTGTACAATGAATTCTTCCCAATACGGATACGTCATCAAGCTTCTGACCAATCATGTGCATTAAATTTTTCACCATTTGAAATAGATTTTTATCATTAAATTAAATATCAAAACCAAAATCAACATTTAAATTGTTGGAAACATATTTTGACGTGTTTCGTCAGATGAAAATAATTTTTTATTAATGCTTGCGG
The DNA here is from genome assembly GCA_030265115.1 of Mopalia vespertina. Classification (NCBI taxonomy): domain Eukaryota; kingdom Metazoa; phylum Mollusca; class Polyplacophora; order Chitonida; family Mopaliidae; genus Mopalia; species Mopalia vespertina. Next base: position 13,792 of record JAQQZZ010089439.1, read on the forward strand.
ACATTTAAGGTCTTGCTGGACCCCTTGGGCTCAAAATGAACCAAATTTTTTTTATCACATGAATTAAAAGTTAGGTATTCAAACTATATGTTGGTGAAAAAAATAATTCGAAATTCTAATTACAAACAGTTAAATTGGAGCCTTTAATTCCGTTTTCCAAGGATCATATATTTAAGTCGCAAAACTTTAACTGCCTATTTCTGGCGCTTCAGTTTTAGGCAGACTCTACATTTTCCATGGCGTATTTCTAGAAAACTTAACATGTTAGAAACTTCAAATTTATACCAGTGTAAAGATCACAATGTATAAGGTAGTAAGCTTACATGTACAGGCTTATTATAAATCACTCACCTAATTTAGTTAATAGCTACTGTATAGACTAGTGATTCCAATGATGAATTTCACCTCACTTGTATTTAAAACTACATTCACAAAAGAAAGACCTGTAACAAAATTGAATGTTTATCATTGATCAACATAATCCAATGTAACCCTGGCAATGAATTAAGCTGCCACTATTAAAGTCCCTATGTGTGTATGTCATCCAGTACCAAAGATATACATCTCTTAGAGCAGATCACTAAGAACTGGCCTTGCAGTGTCTGAGTTGGGATTGGAAATCTGCATGTCAGAAATCCCTATTTTTATCAATTTTGCCCGTCCAAATTTAAAATTTCCTATCTTTCTCATTTTAAAATTAAATTGATTGATTGATTGATTGATTGGTGTTTTATGCTGTGCTAAAGGGTATTTCCCTTATATGATGGCGGTGTATTCCGACAATTATTGACACTAGCACAACCAAAATTCAAACAAACTGCCCTTAGCCCGAGGGAAGAGATAGTTTGGAGCATACAAAGGGAAAGTTTGGAAGAAACCAGAGATAATTTGGGGCAGGCCAATGAAAGTTTGGAGCAAACCAATGAAATTTGGTTGATTGATTAATTGATTGAAAGGTTTTTTAAGCCATACTAAAGGGTATTTCACTTACATGCCGGCGGTACATGAATTCCAACAATAATTGACACAGACACAAGATGTGCAGCGTTTTCATAATGTTGGAAAGTTAATTTTCCTCCATTGCTAAGTAAAGGCAGTCTTGGTAGTCTCCAAACAAACTGCCCTTAGCCAGAGGGCTGTTAAAATTTAGTATTTCTAACAGTCAATACCAGGATGGCCAGGAACCACTTGTACCAGTTAACAATACAGCGCCTGGTGTACCAATATTATCACTTAACAAAGCCTAACAAATTGCTCACGGAAAACCTTTCACTGAACTACAGATATCTTCTCAAATAAATCATACATAAATATTTATACATTACACCATCTCAAAAATCTAGTCAAACCATCAATATGGTCTTCAACATTAACAGTGCCCTCGGCTAAGAGCAGTTTGTTTGAAGAGTAGCAATACTGCCTTTACTTTCCAACATTATGGAAATGCTTCCCATCTTGGTTGTGCTAGGGTCAATTATTGTTGGAATACATTCCGTCATAAAAGTGAAATACCTTGAGCACGGCATAAAACACCAATCAATCAATCAATCAATCAACATTAACAGCTAAAGAAAAAAAGAGAACATTCATCACGCATACATTCAGCATGGTTCGTCACTTAACACAGACGAGAAAAATCCCAGATCCCTGAATCAAGCTACATGTATTCTGAAGCTTGGACAGACACTATTCAGGGGCTGCGTTCACCGATTTGGTGCAACTTGTAACAAAAAACTAAATAATTACTAACTGGTAAGTCATATATATATTTAAGTTGCAGTTTTTGTTTATGGGCATATGGTTTTAATAATAATTGTTTAGTGTTAATACCACGAAAACCGGTGTTCCGATGGTACTTCAACGACGATGTTCGCACTTGTTCTGAACGATACTGCCTTCAAGTTCAAACCAAGACCTTCCAATTTCATAAAACAAAAGTTTGTCCTTGTTGTCCCACAAAATGTGTACGTTGCTGACGCGACAAATCTATAGTCAGAAGTATTGTTACACCCCTTATTAAAAATCAAACATAAGACTTATAGAAACGGAAACTGTAATCTCTTCTCTCGCGCCATGCGTGGCGTCCTTAGTCACGGTGACAACGAGGTTAATCGGAGCACTTGTTTTTTTTGTTCTTGTTTCTTTTTAACCTTGTTTATGTTTAATTGAAAAAACAATAATTCTCGTGAACAATTCACTTGCACAATTTGCTTTTCTTATTATTTTTAGAGCAGAAATAGTTGCCATTAATAAAAAATAACTCTGCTATACCGGTACTGTGATGTGTGTCAGTCTTTTACAATGATTATTTACTTTAAACTTTTGAAACTTGGTGTTGTATTTTTTTTTCAAAAAATCTATTTTTTTTGTTGAAATACGCACAATTTTGTTTAAATGTAGTGGTTGTTGCTTTCTATCTAGTCCCTTTGCCAATCTCCTTCCGCTGTGACCTCCCCTTGTTTTGCAAGATTCGTACCTTTTAAAATGTACGCGCTAGATTGATTCTTTTCCGGTGTAGTTCTCCTCAGTTGCCGACTCAAAATGGTATGCCCGTTTCTAAATCCACGTTAATATTGCTTTTCATAACACAAATCATTAAAATAATGTAAGAAGACTGAAGTAAAGGTGTTCATTTTTAATGATTTGCGCGGATTTGTCATCGATTCCATCATTTTATACAGCTACATCAACCCTATTGTTACGATAACTATTCGCTATTTTACTCGACGTCTTTCTAACCTTAAGGAATAAGAGAACGCTACCATGATTCTGTACTTCATCTTCCAATACATAAATAATTGTATGGCCGTACCTTGATTTAAACCATTCCGACTTCTTCCTTGTACACTTTTGTTAGATCGACCCATAAAACGACCACTTGACATCCATTTTCACGTCAAAATCGATAATTTCTCATTGTAAACAAAAGTCCAAGACCTACATTTCCTAAACCCATGTGGGATAAACGGATAAAAAAACGCAGACACGATTCCTACCTTGTGCAATGGCATGCGGGAGTAACTTGTGAGAAAAGTGGGACCTTTTGTATCCTCAATATTACATCACTAGGCTTGAATTGGTCATGAAGACCATGTAAAACTAAAATAAGTTTGCCATCACGCTTTGGTCAAACGGATGGAATAACCCAATTGTCCGCAGTCTAGGGACTTGACATTAAACTGTCTAGAGTGCGGAGAATTCGGTAATCCCTTTCAATTTGAGCAAAGTGTGATCTTCATGTTTTTTAAGTGGTCTTCATGGCCAATTCTGCCATGTACATACCCAGTGGTAAAATTGAGGTTACAAAAGATACCACTTTTCTCACAAGGGACTCCTGCATGCATTAAGTAGAAACATGTGTGCTGTTTTTTGGTCGTTTATTCTGCATGGTTTCAGGGATGATTCCAAATCTTATTTATAAGGCTATGGGGAGAGTAGCTGTATCGAGCAATGTAGCTGTAAATGGCTACTATGGGCGCATGCAGGTACAAAAGGCACAATTTCCATGCTGATGTTTCATCTGCAGGCCTGAGATTTCGCGGTAACAATCGTTGCCAGTAGCATATCATTTCTGTAACAGCGAAAAACATGGTACCGAAATCCCATTTCCTATCATCAGGACCCACAGTCAGTACAGTACAGTGACTGCTACCAATCGTTAACAGCAAATCATCAAAACATATGCAGGTGTTTGTCCGTTCCTAAACAGTGTTAACTTGACAAATCCTGTTCATTGGTCTAAAAATGGAACCATTAATTAAGTTAAAGAGGTATTCCATTTTTATTTATGCAAAAAATTTGTTTACCAAACACACAAAAGAGAAATCATAATTGCCATTTATGATGATTTTTGGAAAAAATTTTGTCACAGCTAGGACTCGATTGCAGCTGTGTTTACTAAATTAAGGATAATTTTTCTGGTGGGGACACAGAAGGGATATCTATATATGCAAAAATCTTATATCACAGCACATTCTCTCCGCTCCAGCTCATTGTACAACTCTACACCTCTTACTTTAAACAGCTCATGCTTGCTTTTAAATTAGTTGTTCAAAGCGTGTAAAATTACTCTGCAACAGTTGGGACTCAAACATCTGCACACATCTTCAGGGATTGAAATAATCGGTCGCCAGGTCGCCAAATGCGAGTGACTTTTCACTTTGGCGATCAAACATTTGACTG
>JAQQZZ010089450.1:0-17972 GCA_030265115.1 Mopalia vespertina
ATATCTTGTTCAAATTGCACAGCAAGAATAATGACTATAATTACCCCCCCCCCCCCCCTCCCCCCCCCGCCTCTCTCCCAGTATATTATGCAGATTAGCTGTCTGTCAAGATGTTTTTGGTCTGCTCCATATCTGCTACCACATTTCCACATTATAGAAAAATTCGGGCATTATCAAACAGTAGGCCTACTCGAAATGCTACCAGTCCGTCTAAGAAGCCCGTTTCTCAGGAGTCCCATACTCAACAGAGTTGTTGACCATAAGGTAGCTAGCGCACTAGATAGCAACACTCAGATATATTCACCGCATTTTGAAAACCCAAGAACAGGGGAGACGACTGCAGACAGCCGGACTATTTTCATGGTTGCTTATCGTGATAAGCTGCCTAGCTGTCCAACTACATATTCCATGGTAATAATAGGCCCATATAAGCTTTAAATAAATGATTGCATTTAAAGAGATCAGTTAATGGTTACTGATGTTGAATGTAATCTTTGCTTGTTTGTTAATATTAATGTGATCAAAATTGTTGTTAAATAAAAATAAAATAAAAAGACAACCAGCAGCCGGATTAATTCTGGATTAGGTAATGGACGTCACTCCGGCCATGTTAAAGTCCTATCTCTAATATTGGATAAGTGATTTAATCTGCTATTATTATTGCAAATCTTGCATGGTTGTGAGCATTACGTCACATATAGATATAGTTTTAGAAAGTATACGACCTATGTACTATATATCTGGCTAAACTTGCCAGCAAAAATAATAACTTTCTCTTCAATAATTCAATAATTTTCATATTTGTTACCACATTTTCCACATTATGGAAAAATTTCCACAAACGATTTGGGCAATGTTCGAGTAAGGGGGTTACTGTTACTACATATACATGTTACTGAAGTTGAACTAAATTTCTGTTCCGTTGCTGTCTACAAAAGCATAACTATACTTGTTTAAGTAAATTACTCTTTTTTTTTCTCAAAATATTGGATTTACTTAAACCAATTCACTTAAAACATTAATACCGAAAGGAACTTTTACCTGTTTACAAACAACTATATTTATTATACATGATTTGATGTACACGTTGGCCTATGTTTTGATTGTCCACAAACAGAGCGAGACACTGCATGTACACAATGTAACATTGTTTGAGATTATTAAAAAATTCGGGCATTTTGTGTGAAGAGTAGCAATGCCGTCTTTACTTACGAAAAAATAAAAGCGTACTATGATGAAATCCCCGCACAAACACTATTTCTAGGATATTACGTTTATTGATACATGCGATAGTCATATAATTTACTACATCTGGAATTTAATATATCCTTTACAACATTTTCACCTGGCTAGTCCGTCCATATGGTCATTCCAAACGTCCAATTATCTTTGGTAAAAATAAAAGCAAAAAACACATGACTATTTTAGCTTGTGTACAAAGTGAATACCATTAATGTACACAGTCAACTGTTTTCCAGAACAATAGACTATACAGTTGAAAAAAAAGTGACACATAATTAAAGATTATCTGCGTTAAATGGACGGATTTTTTTATTACATTTTAGTATAAGCCCAAAGTACAGCAATGTGGAAGACAGTATTTGTTTCTTACTAAAGCTTTTATAAGTTGAAATCGATTCGATCAAACCACACGAATGACTGCACCACATAACAATACTTATTTTAAGTGATCGCTAGCTGTTGTGTATAAACAAACAAGACTATCACCGTTTCTATATTATGAACATGTTTATATGGCTTTGGAAAAATTGATTAATACTGGACATTAGATTGTGCCAGAAGTCTATCAAGTAGAAGTATGAAACCAGTCATTACCCAGTCTCAACGGTATTGTGACCAGACCAGTTGAAAAAGCGCCCTCTAGCGAGACATAGAGAAACCTCAAAGGACATAAATTGGATGTGGAATTATGGGTAAATCATGCTAAAGCTATTTCTACCGCTTCCAAAGGTTATATTTAACCCACAGGGCCAGTCGATTCTGACATTCAAACTGCGCGAAACGAACGAAATCACCCATTTATTGCGCAATAAGTCATATGGCACTATGAAAGTCCACTGATAGTCACAATGCCGTTGAGACTGGACAATGGATGGTTTCATATTTCTGTTTGATAGACTTCTGATTCTACCTGTTGGACAAGCTACGCTCGCGTACAGAGCGATTTCATGATGCTCATCCCTTTATTCTTTATAACTATCATAGGTATTGGCCGATATAACCAAAACTCTTGGCTTAAATACACCAAATAATATTGTGCCACAATTTCTTTATTACAAATACACAATTTGATCGGCCAAATCCTGAATGTATGTTATAAAATTTTACCACATACATTTTCCATGCAGGCTTACTCTCCGGATATTATTATAGAGCGAATTTTTGACAGCCAAATAGGCCACTTGATACTCGAGCATACTGCGCTCGTCAATTTTAATTTGCAGTTCATTCACCTCATTTGCTTTGGAAGATGAATTGACACCAAGGCTATTTGCCGATTTTCGCCTAAAATAAAAACATCAAAATCCTCTTTTAGAATTCACCAATTTTGACCCTGAGGAAATTAACACCGTCAGCCTTGTTTCTACTACGCTTATATTTCATATTTTTTTTGTATTTTTTGTGTTGAAAGTCTTCATAATCCTCAGAATCAAACATTGGTTTACAAACTCTGAATCTAGCGCCTTTCTCCTCTTTTTGTACAGACAAATCTGGCTTAAAATTTGAGTTAAAGTCTAAGATATTTGATGATGAACCTTGCATCTTGGAAGACGTGTTACTAAGTCGCATAATGGGTTCCACCAGAGTTTTAGGCGAACATTGTAGAGATATTGCTGCGCTATTCACTGTATTACTCACAGAGGAAGGTGATAGTCTCTGAAAAGAAAGTATCCTGGAATCCTTATCGAGAATAGGTTGGAGTGGAATTTTCCGGTAATGATTTATGTCCGATAAATTATTTCCTAATGGCGCCTGCTTGCTCTCTATCGGTGGCTGCTCCGATATTTGCTCATGATCTGAGCGAGAAACTTCAATTTGAAGACTCAGACTTGTATTTATGCTCTCAAGTGGTCCCTTTCTAAGCTCAATACGATTTAATGTTTTTGAACGCTTAATTGTCTCTGGTAGGGAACGCTCATTGACACTTTTCGGTCGACCCAAAGCCACCATGTGTTGATGTTCGTCCCAAACTAAGATTGGTGAACGCCGATTAGACCTGTTTTGAAAAACAGGAAAACTAAGTTTAAGAAGCTCTGTAGGTTTTATTTTTTCTTGCCCTGTTATGTTTCCTTCTGTTGTTTGAGGCGATACTTCTCTGGTATCTCCTGTGTCGTCATGGACGGGGTGGATATTCACCCCGGATACGAAGACGTCAGATCGGTCAACAGAGACAGGTGAACCGCGACAGATAGCTAAACGCCAAGATTTTCGGAGCAGGGAATTTCGTGTTATTTGACTGTGGGAGTCTCTACGCTCAGAAGCTCGATTAATCTGTTTCTGCTCCATTTGTGGTAGTTGTTTAACAAAATTAAATTTTTCGGCAGCACTAGGTGAATCCGGCAATTCGTCCTTATTACAACCGCTCGTGAAATCCGAAATACCGAATACGTTGATACCTGTGACATCGTCTGAATAATCTCTCATGGGATTTTGGGCCCAGCGTTGTCGATGGGGTTTCCTTTTGAATCTCTTCGTCTTTGGCAAAGTTTTCACGTAAGGCTCTTTAGGAGACTCTATTGATACTTCCATGGCATCTTTATCATCATCACAAACTTGGTATGCTGTCGTTATTAAATCAGAAGTATGCAGAGTATTGGAATCGCGGCCATTCCGTAAACCTGTTTCTGTTGATTTGTGAATCTGGACTGATCTCATTGCAATGCTGTGTATATCATCAATCAACTTTGTGCGCGGAATCGATACGCTCTTTTCCCGTATTAGAGGGAAGATCCTCGTATTAACTGCTTGAACAGTTTTAAAATCCGACCCTGCCGCATCATCTAGGGGTAAAGTATTGCTTTTCTTGTCCCATACGTACTTATTGTCTCCAGCATTAGACTGACCCGTGACCATTATGTGCGGATGTTCTTTATCGTCAGCTGTATTTTTCGAGGCGGAACGATCGTCCAATGAGTCTTTCAAATCTGTAGCACGCCCCGAAACGTTACCACAGTTAGAAATCCCAAGCATTAGTTTCCCGCTGCTGCTTTCAAGTACTGCTCTTTGTTGTTTGAAAGTGTCTAACGTTCGAGTTGTGAAGCCAAATCGATGCTCGTTCTTTTCTGCCATAGCCATTATTGTGTTGTCAACGTCATCCAGAAGAGTTCATGTGTACAGTCTACAGATAGTTAAAACTTTCGTTTGTTCGGATGATAACATAGCAACACAAGGCACTTGTTGGTCCAGGCTTTTCCTGTAGTGGTTCTTTTACTATACGTCTTTCCTACCAAACACACAATTTAAATAATATTTATTGGAATAAAAATCATCAAGATAAAAATCGAAATAAGTGTACGTTTTCAATAGATCACCGAAGTTTAGTTATACGAGCCAGAGTTAATTGGGTTGCGGTATAATAGTCAATGTCGGCGACAAAAAATTATGTACAAATCGCTGGTCCGGTTCTTTAATTTATCTTAAATACGTCTGTGAATATTGACTTATTAAACTCCTATCAGATTATATATTATTTCACAAAAGTTTACCAACGGTATTGTCGGCAACATTGTTTTCAGTGCAGTATAAATGACATAAAAACCGAATCAATGTCCAAATATCGCTTAATAAAATTCAATACAAATTTTAATCCGAGAGAGAGTTGAAGTGGTTCAATCGCTAGGTCTGTTATACTATTAAATTATTTTATGCGCACATAACATGGCACTTTTGCTAAACCTATCGATATTTATATATTTGCGTAGGTGTACTGGGCTTATATAGTGGTATGCAAGGAATATTTATCGACGTCGTCATAATACTTTGAACATGTTACCGACTGTCTCATATAATCTATGCATGTACCAAGTTAGTACAGTAAAACATACTTATTGGAACTATGAAAACTGATAAAATATGTAAACGTGCGCACAGAAAACCTGCTACCGGCTTCACCTTGTCATGTTTATATAGAAATAATTACAACTCTGTTTAATGGCGCCTGCCGTGTCAGAACTTAATCTCTACTATAAAGACTATTAAACAAGCTCAGCGTGAAAAGAGTTCAGCTATTAGAATTCCCACTCCAAAAATCTGAACAAACAAATTATTTCTACCCGTGGAATACCCAACGGTACAAATTTGACAGCGCCAAACTGTACTTACTTAATATGGTATGACATATCAGGAGCTTTACAGTCAGAATACGTCAACCAAACTTGGTTCTCCGTTCCTTCTGTCCTACACTAGTGGCGCTCATCCGACTTGTACCATCATCGAGCTCTGTATAGAAAATCAGAACACTTCATGGAACTGTGGTTTGACGACCTCTTATGTACACAGCCTGCGCAAAGTGAAATTGGTAAAACAAAAATGGATATATCATAGAAAGTGTCAGCACTATTCAAACTCGAGACGCGTTTCGCCCTCTGGAGCAAATTTGCTTTGCTTTTAGAAACAGCTTTCACTATCCCAAAAGCTTAAAACCATCGCCTTATTTAAATTAGCCTTTGTGTCGCCAATACTCATAGAATACCTGTCCCTTGCCTTATTTACAGAGGACCTTCAATGTATAAGCTTGTGTTATTCTTTATGATTGGAAAACGAATTAATACGGGTCGTCGTGATGGATTTCCTGTCGTGGACTGATTGATTAGGAAGCTACTTCTTTGCTTTCATGTTCATAATCAATCATCTATTAGCAAAGACACGTATATGAAACCATTTAAAAGGACTCGAGCAGTAACGATGCTCTATATTTTGCTCCAAAGATAATACAACCGAAGTTATAACGGAGGGTTTTCAGTCTTTTTAAAGTACTACCTGGCAGTTTTCATTAAACAAGGAAAACAGATAAGACAAAACGGCCTGTGATGTTATCAGTCTAGATTCGTATTTTAATTGGGTTTAAACCCACGTTCTAAAGCTTATCTCTTACACAAGCAAATAACAGTGGTTTATACCATGTGATAATACAGTCACATGTATTGGCAGTGGCGATCCCAAGAGAGGGCTAGGGAGGTACGGGGGGCTTCAGCCACCCCAACTTTATGCCAACTCCTTCCCCCACCCCACACTCGCCACTTTTGGGAAACTTGTGCTTAGCAAAATATTTTCTTCACAATTCATGTACGTAGAAGCACATTTAATTATATGTGTCTGATATTTTATTATGTTTTATATATTTCATTGCATGCAGTAGCGATTTAAGGGTCACTACAACTGAATAATAGCTCTATTTATGAATATTTTTCAATTGTTTTACTTCGGCACCGACCTGTAAGAAAAGATTCACAAAAGTGTTGGCAGTGGTCCTGGTGAATGGGTTGGGCCGACTTTTACAAAGCCTCCTTGCGCTTAGGTGACCATAACACTAAATGTGATAGCCCCCTTAGACCTTAAGCTAAGGGGGATTTGTGAAAAAGACTCGTCTCCTTAATGTTGGCCAAAGGGGAAAACTAAGGTCACGTTGCCTGAGGTATAGGTCTTGTGAAAATAGACCTACAAGGACTTGCGCCTTTTGGGCTAGTTATATGAAGTTGCTAGCGTTCAATGAGGTCACGAGTATAGGAATGTTATTGACACAGGATTTCGTATGTTTTTGTAAAATTGTGATAGATAAGTACACAATAAAAATAATTCCTATGGGACAGGCTAGATATGTCATTGCTTCAAATAACTCAAATTGCTGCTCCGCAACTTAATCAATTCAGGGCTTTCAAAGCTTTCGCGGCCTAGGCGGCCCCTAGACCCTCACCTTCTGGGAAGGGATAGTGGATCCCAAATTTGTATTGGGTCTTCTATGATTTTAAGTTAAATGAGACGATTGACAATTAATCAACTTAAATGTGCCAATGTGACACACAAAGGTATATATTTTATGGGTATATACGCTGTAAAAAAAAACATTTTTGGCACCTATGTCGATAACATAATTTTCTTTTTTTTCTCTTAAGGAAATATTCGTGAAGTTACTATAAGTTTTCTTTGAAACTATTAAATTGCAGGCCTGGTCATTCAAGGATGATCACGTCAGAACTGCTTAAAAGAAAAGAAAATATACCTGGTTTACATTGCTAATGTTAAACTTTGTTAGCCAAATATATAGATGACCGCTATTTGTTCAATTGAAATGTAGACAGGTACAAGGAAATAGAGTTTGAATACACTTGTTTCATCAGATTGATTGGTGCCGCCCAGTTTGACGAACGCTTGGCACTTCCTGTGTGATTACTGTATTCAACATTAAGCAACACACTAAACGTTAAGCTAGATATAGCCAAATTTATGCCGAGAAAATATCATTCTCCTTTTAAATAATTATTTTTCTCTTTTCGATGAGGGCTATTTCGTAAAAAAAAACCTACAAAGCTAACATAGAAAAATACCAGCTGCTGATGTATTTAACCGTACTGCGCAAAGTTGGGTGAGAATTGAACAATCTCTTGAAGCTTTGGAACTATTCCTAGTGTAATATTAATTGCACCTGGGCGTTTTCTTTCTATTTTGTCGCTCAGAGAATTTCCTTTTCCATTTAAAATACAGATTATCTATTTAGTTTTCTACACCCTTTTTTTGGTAGTCGTTTTTGTAAAGCCCTGCACACGAATCTACAGCCCCCTCTCCCTTTGATCATGGTGCCGCCACTGTGTATAGGTCAATTAGTAACTACTTGCAAGTACATGTTTGAAGCATATATTGTTTTCAACTTAAAGTGTACATGCCTGTATAATGTATGTGCTCAACGAAATCGACGCTTACAGCTAATGAACCTACTTTAAAACATACCCGGTTATGTCCAAAAAAGACATTTTGTGAGGGGAAAAAAAGCTCCAAAAGTTTTATCTTAGCTATAAATCCCTATATCATGTATTAAAATCATCTTTTACATTTATGTTACAAAAACTTTGTCGAAATTAATGTCATATACTCATTGGGCCCCTTGGCAGGTTCTCTATACTATAGATCTGCGCCTGTATTCCGAAGAACCTACACATCTCTATATAAGAGGCCCCATTCCGTCAAATCCAAACTGACTGCACTGACGGCTAAATCATCAAATTTTACTGACAACTGCCTCAAAATTTAACATAAAATGGAAAACAGCCGCGGAAATGATTCATTCCGAAGACAGTTTCATTCGGGTGAATAAGACCAATCGTGAATCATCGCAATTATGAATCACCTGACTGTATAAATGATAGTACTTGTTGATTTATACAACCTCAAACATAACCCTGTCAGAAAAGCACGAATAGTACTTACTTATGAACTACGCTTGATGCAAATGATCCGATTTACACTTTTAGGTCTAAATGAAAAATTTAAGAAATTTTACTCACCTGAAGTCGAGGTTTCTGATTTGAACATAAAGGTTGGGGGTCTTTGTTTTCGTGTGATGAATTACTCGTAACTTTTCCCTGAACTGGAATAACTTTCGCTGCAAACCGAAAGTGAAATACCTTCAATCTTTATACACGACAGCAGGCAACAACACCATATAGAATATCAAAGACTTGCTTGAAAATGTTTTGGTCGTAAATGAACTGGAGCGTTGACATCTGTCTAACAACACTTACTTTTGATTCGCTTCATAAGATTCGAAATAATACGTTTGAAGGAGAGAAAAAAAATACGAGTGTTAATTTTCTGGATGGTTTCATGTCTGCTTTAGTGTATTTAAGTTCTGTACATACAATAGCTTTTCTACATAGCATTGGGTCCGAGCGAGTGCTGCTCCGATCAAGCCCAGGTAATCAGAGACAGTCCACTTGAAATACAATGTGGTATGCTCTCACTATCGCTATATACATGCTCACAGTAACATAGCTAGGATTTTTATGACCACGAGCCGTGCAATAAACCCATAATTTGTGGATTAACTAGCATTGGTTCTAAAGACTCTCTTTCGCTTAGCCCTGTTAATAGTCTTAAGGTATATTATACTTCACCGTGGATAGGACTAGTGATCGCAGGAGCCTTTCCCTCTGGCTAAAACAGCTCACAGACACAATGCCAGTCCCGTTACTCGGATCATTCATTCGAAGCAAAGAAAACTTGTATTTTCTAAGGTGATATGCATTGCTTAAATTTTAAATAAATCGTCAAAATTGCATTACATTTTGCAGTGTTCTTTATTTTTGTCCATATTATGATTAAATACAAATATCGGTATATACAAATTAACTTACAGAATAGTTTACGTACAAGTACATTAAAAATAGGAAAAAGAAAAATGTGTGTGTGCCCATCGAGTCTGGGACATATGGCTGACAAAATTCCTCTGCCAAATTAAGCGCTTAGTCTTATATTTAGTTGGAGACAACTCATTAAAAGATATACATGTAGAATACTCCAGTCGAAATGAGTAGGCAGACGATACAAGAGTCGTCTGTGTAGTAAGAAAATTAGTTATATGCAAAACCCCGAATCTAACATAAGTATCAGGGACACAGAATTACATGCAATACAATCAGTATAAACATTAAAGAGATAAAGAGATTTAACAGTACTTACTCTCGGAAGTTGAGTTTGACCGGTTAAGCGAACGTCTGCTTTGATATTAAAAACGCAAAACCATTTAAGAAATCACAGTTCTTGTGTTGATCTTTACTAAGCCAATCAATGACACCGGTACATGTCTAAGCCAATCAGCGGCCCCGGTACATGTATATGGTTGATTACACCAACTCTCGTGACACGTGTCAAGAAAACTGTACCGTATTGTTAAAAAATAATAGTGTGACTTACAAACAACAGGTGTAAATATCAGATCAATTCTTAAATGCCGATTTTATTTCTCTTACCTTTCACATCGAACAAATTATGTGCCTCGATAGAATGCATATTCTTAAACATACTGTAACAGAAAACGCTTAAAAAAATATTTATAAGACATTTAGCTGCAGTCTATTTCACAGAAACAAGTTGCATGGCCTCCCATGGCGAAACTAATGGACAGTAAATCATGGGCTACAAAACAGATCGCCGAAATGCACTGAAAGAAATACAGAACGTTTAATTGGTGTCCGGTGATTATCCAAAACCTGTTTTTTTTTTTAATGTTATAATCAGCTTTGTAGAATTTAAAGAAACATACTTTTGCTGAACACTGAAAATAATTAAGTTATAATGGGGAAAACGTTTAATGCTGTGCTTGAAAAGTTCTCCAGGGGTAACACGGTCAACCATCTAGCGCATTCAGTTCATGTGAGGATTCTCCCAAATCTGTTGTAAAGACATACCTTCTCACCCAGGACGTGACGGCAGATTGGTTAGCTACTCAGACAGTCCATTTTTTCATTCTTCTGTTCCTGTTGTCTAAATGGGTTTAAGACAATACAATAATAAGTGTATCGTAGGAAAAGAAGTGTAAATAGTGTAATATTTGTGCTAGTCCCAAATTGTCCATGTGTTAACGTGTATAGGGCCTACACGAGGGTAGCTACTCAGTGCGCTAGCTAGCTTGGAAAAGATATCTTTATTGTGATTGACAATCAGTAAACACACTGGTTAGCAACAGGAGGATAAAAAAAACACCGAACACACCCCTAATCGGTGCAAATCTGTACTGTTTTGATGCACACTAAAATGATCACTTAATACAGGTTTGATATTACAAAGGCAGACATTTACAGTATTACCATATATTTAAACGGGTATGTTATACAAATAGAAGGTTTATTGCAACTGTACTTGGATGCCCCGCACTCTCACAGTGCTTGATAGACCACAAGTAACCTATAGTAAACGAATCAAGACTGGTTTCGCCAAACGATTGAAATGGAATTCGGAGCGTTAAAAGAATTACAAAACATCCCAACATAGAGATTGTACAATGTCACATGTAGCTCATAATCTTAGACCTAACTGTTTTGTTTGTTTGTTGTTTTTTGGGTTTTTATAACAAAACAAAAAACAAAGAAATCCGTGCCCTATACCAACTGGTTGATCAATAATCACTACGAATTCCCTTCCGGATCCTGTGACGGGTCAGGTGGTGCTTTATGACGACGTTAATAGATTTGAGATATGTTACATAACTTACTACTCAGAGAAGCGGATGTGTTAAGAGATAGCTAGCTTGTATCTAATAGACATGTATGTTGCTGTTGCAATGCTGATTATCCTACATTTGGGATAAATGTACGTGCCAACCGATTTAAAATTAGTCATTGAAAAGAGTTGAAGCAGGACCCATTATATAATTGCGATGACAGTTAGCATGTCGGAAATGTCCGAAACGAATTACAGCGAAGAGATTATACACACGGATAGTGCGTGTTAGAATACAATCAAAACTTGTAATTCCAGGGAACAGACGCCCTGCAGCACCTGTGCGATATAGATTACATCCAGCTAAAAGAACCGAATCGCCCCCGTTCCACAGAAAGGGCACAAATAAGATGATCCGCACCTTTCAACCCAACAGCCAACCCAACAAATACCACTTTTTATGACTATTCTAAGTTGCGGCCCACTTCAGACCGCTCTTTTTTTTAAACCACAACGATCGTTAATTCGTGTAATGTCAACTTCTCTAGACAAGGTGTGTCAGAACTTCGTGTAGACGTCAGGCTTGCCAAGGGAAGGTGGTGTAATGAGGGCGTGTTCACTTATCCGTTGTTTTCCCATCTTTATATAACCTAACGGACAACCAGCCAGATATTTACCCAGTTACAGAGTATGGACACTCAGCCAGATACCTTAACCCAGTCACAGTATACAGACACTCAGCCAGATACCTCATCCCAGGCACAGTAAACGGACATTCAGCCAGATACCTCAGCCCAGTCACATTATACGGACACTCAGCCAGATACCTCAACCTAGTCACAGTATACGGACATCCACTCAGATATTTTTTCAGTCACAGTATACGGACACTCAGCCAGATATTTACCCAGTCACAGTATACACTCAGCCAAATGTTTACCCAGTCATACTATACGGGCACTCAGCCAGATACCTCAACCCTATCACAGTATACGGACATCCACTCAGATATGTACCCAGTCACAGTATATGGACTCTCGGCCAGATATACCTCATCCCAGTCACAGTAAACGGACACTCAGCCAGATACCCCACTCCGTCACAGTAAACGGACACTCAGCCAGATACCCCACTCAGTCACAGTAAACGGACACTCAGCCAGATACCCCACTCAGTCACAGTATACGGACACTCAGCCAGGTATTTAGCCAGTCACACTTTACAGACACTTAGCCCATGCAGTCGAAGTATATAAACACAAGGGTTAAAACCGCCATCCAGTCATGCTATACCTCATCCCAGTCACAGTAAACGGACACTCAGCCAGATACCTCACTCAGTCACAGTATGCGGACATCCAGCCAGATATTCACGCAATCACAGTTCACGCGCATTCAGCCAAATACCTCAATCCAGTCTCAGTTTTCTAACATTCGATCAGACACGCCCCTGCAGCCCATGCAGTCGAAGTATATAAACACAAGGGTAAAAACCGCCATGCTGTCAAGCTAGACTGACAGCAGGGCAGATATCCCCACTCAGTCTCAGAATACTGACACCTGGGCAGATTCAGTCACAGTCACTCAGTCACAGCATAGTGACACACACTCAGGTACCGTCATTCACTCGTTTAGCAACACCTGGACAGATACTTCAACTCAGCCACACCATGAGTCCCTGACAGATGCCCCCACCCAGCCGTGACAAGATAACTTAGCCTACGTAACCACAATATCTGGACATTTGGCTAATCCAATGGACGTACCATATGACTTATTATTGGTATTTTTATTGAACAAATGGGACGATGACCCTTCGTGGACCCCACGCCATTGGCTGGGAGATTATGTCACATTATTCAAGGGACCTTATTGATCTGGCATTAATTGGATTGTCCATTATGCTAAGTGGCAATTAAGCCGAAATGACGGCAGTGTGCCCCAACCTAACATACGCGCATGAGTAAACCATTGCGCCTAGAAAAGACATTTTGACAACCCCAATAGCATTATGTCTTAAGCAGCCTTCAACCACCATAGTGCGATATGTTAGAAGTGTTTTGTTAAAACAATAATGTATATTGAGCGTGTATAAATATAGCCCTATTTGATGTTGGTTTCGCTTTTGAGACCTACAGGTTTGTCTATTCATTGTTTGTATAGAAGATACTGTTAATTAAATTCTTCTGTAGGCAATGGGTTCAACTTTTACAAGTTTACTTTACCCCCAGTGTACATGTTATCATGATATATAACTCCACAGCGACACTATTGTGACAAAGTGGTGATTAACTGAGAAAATATAAGCCTATAAACAATGTCTGATACATAATTTACACTGTTACATGCGCTTTATTAAAACAAGCCTGTAAAATCCAAGAGTAAACGGACTTATGATTGAGCGGATTGTGGTTGAAATTGACAATTTTAATATCTCAAACATACCGTATTTAGATAAATATTTTATAACACCATCAATAGGTGTACACAGTGCTGTGGTTTCTTATGATCCAATTAATGTCAATATTGCTATACAAATACCAAAAAATTCAAAAGTTTTCATACTGTGGCATCATTTTTAGCTTGTTGGTTTAAAAGTATATGTTATTTATTCTCAAGGGGATTCAACTTATGAAGTTAACAAACTAATGACTTACACACACCTACTGGTATTTCTTTAGTATTCCGCAAGCTTGGTAAGGCTTTTGGGAGTGGCAAACATCTACACGAGCCACAACCCGCATCCACCTGTTAGGTAACTCTCACAAGTTTTGTCATTCTGTGAGTTATGACATGTCTTTCACAAATCGTTCGTATTTGTTTTATTGGTTTGGCTAGCACTCTTCTTTGTTTCGTGTAGATATATAACAATATTTGTATCTGAATTGTCCATACCCGAGGACAAATAAGTTAAAGTAATATTTATTTATATAAAATAACCAATCAAAACAATTTTTTCACACTTTAGAAAATACTTAGCTCCGTTATTTGAGAGTGACTACTTGAAGTAGCAATGTGACTACTCGAAATAATGCTACAAAAATTCGCGATTAACAGTTAATTTTTCTTTGTTGGAAAAGCTAATACTTTCATGAAAAATTTGTTTAATCTGGGAATTAATGCAGATGTGTTTTGATAACCCTTTATTTCATCAGGCGTCAAAACATGTCTTCGTTAATTTCTCTCGTGTATTCAATATAAAGCTAGTTTTCTTGAATATGACTAAATAAGAAGAAAAGAGTGAGTTCTCCAATGGACGAACTGCCTGAGTCGTCAAACTTTATAACTTATACATTACTATGTGATCTGCCATTTGAGTTTACATTCTTCGTTAGCAAAATTAATATTTAAATGTCTCGCCAACTGCCATACATTGGTCAACAATCTGTATAACATCATAATAGTCGGGATCAACAGCCAATCAAAATGTCCTATATGGGTTTTATTTGACATTTGGGATTTAAAGAATGCTGGGAACTAGCATACTTAAATAAATCCGCCCGCCAGCTCGGTAATCGTATTTATTCTTAAAGGGCACCAGAGTTTAAACATTTTAGACAGATTGCCAAATCTGTAATTATTTTTACATAACAAAACCTATAGTCTGGTTTCGGGTCACCCAAAAAACCAGAAGGGATTAACATCTGTGCGTGTTTTGGAGAACATAAACAGGTTAATTTTGACTAAGTGAATTAGCTTACTGCTATTTTCGAGCAAACTTAGACGATCGGTTCGTGCAGGCATCTTGAAAAACGAGTGTTCTTGGCTTTACCTTCACATACCCAGGACTGAAGAACAAACATTGGTGTGGCAGTAGAGTTGGGTCTTGCTTTAAAGGAATATACTTTCACGGAACTAGAACTATTTGAATGTCGCGTACTGTGGTGTTGCTAAGGGTTTAATAAACGGTCTACTAGGTCGGACTAATTGGATGTTGGTTAAGAAATATGCCTTTTTTTAACAATACTGGCTGTTATGTTTGGATTCATTGATGTCTATATAAATGAAGACGCTCTTGAAGATATTATTGACACCTAATAAGGATCGCTTCTTATATCTTGTGTAGACTGTTTAATACTCCTACCAGTGAGGCATATGAAGTTGTTTGTACCTTCGGCAGACATGTTCATTGTTGTGGGTGAAGGATGGCTCAGTATACTTTGTTTATAAAACACACGAGAACGTACTAATTCTTCATTGTACGCGTGACAATCTATATCGTACATTTTTTCAATTATTATTTGTATGCAATGAAGACAATATAAAGCAGTTTTAGACATACTGTAGATAATTCGCCCGATATGGATCCTTTGTTTGGGCTAGCAGTCGTAAAAGAATCGTCTGCCATGGATGTAGCTCGAAAAAGGAATCGCACACATGAGAAAATTTTGAGGAGAAGAATTTCTAAAATAGAAGAACAATGCAGATCCAAAACATCCAAAATTCATCTGGTGACTAAGGACGTAGAGAAGACATTTAAAGACAACAATCCCCCTAGCGGCAAGAGTATTGTTCTACCAAACGGTATGTCCAATATCCAGAAAAATAAATACTTACACATTCGAAGAGAAAGTTTACCCAGTATGTCTTTAGAACAATTTGATGGCAAACTGAAAGACTTAAAAAAACGTAGGGATTCTACCAGAAACAGGGACGAGCAGTTACATTTTGAAAACGCTTCAACAACAATGGAAAACACTGTAACTAAGCGGAGGGTATCCATTGGTCCGGATTTAAGTGACATTGACAGAGAAATAGGCTGTATTGTTCCTGAGTTAGCCACAAACCTGAACAGAAGGCGATTCAGCCAACAAAAAGATGTTTTAAAAAGAGCAAATAATGAAAATGGTATAAGGGATCCACTGTTCACTAACATTTCCCGATTTCCGCCTATTACTGATGGGAAAGACAGGCTGTACCCTTTAAGCAAACAAACCTTAGAAAACACGCCGATCCCGACTGGAACTACACACAAACTATTCGGGGATATCCGCAGACGTGCAACGATGCCAGATATACACGGAATTGCGACACATGATTTAAAGGCGACCTTAAATCAAAATCCAGACATAGCATTGGCTAAAATCGATCGCCTTGTTGACAGTTGGTGTTCTTCGCCAGCTGTAAAACGTCGAGAAAACATGGGATGAGAGCCATAGGAAATAGTGTTAGACAAGCTTTTTTTAACTGAAGACAACTTGTGATGATATTATTCTATTAACGTGTGTACAAGTAATATCATACACATACGATTTATTAGGCCCGTGGATTTTATTTAACAAGCACTTACTACCAAAGAGAATGTATTTGTTAGGGAGGGGAAATAATTTAACTCATTTGAAGACTACAGGAAATTGTGTTCTTTATTGATACTTCGTCCTATTTCTGCGGCTGAATGACATGCCAGTATGCTGGAGAGTATTTTGGGTTCGAACTCTGTTGGTGCCCTGTTCCTCGTTATTGTGTTTGTAAGCCTATGTGTGGTAGGTGGGGGAAAAATTCAAATAACAGTTTTAAAAGTAACAGATAGTAAATCGTCAATTAAGAAGCGATTTGGACAGGCTGGGGACGCACGAGACACTTCTGAGTCAATATCTTGTTTTAGTTTTAACCCATTGCCAATTGTGAAATGTTATTAGAACAAACAAAAACCCGAAACATCGTGTTGAAATGAAGTTGTTTATTTTAAAAATATACTTTTTCAAGCTTCAGCTTTAGCTCACCATTGCATAATGTGGGTCAATTGGTGTAAATAAATAATTGCATTGTGTACAAACAATTTTACCGTATAATTTGTTCAGTATAACTGTAGAATTATATATAAAATAAATTAAATATACCTGAACAAAGATTAACTACAATTCCAGGCATTACTTAATCAGAGAGAAGTTAAAGCTTACCTGGTGTACATTATTTACAGGTATCTGTAATTTATGTATATTTATGAAGAGATGATGTTATGAAGTCGTCAAAGGGTAATCGTTGCAGAACCCACATGTGTTATGTTAAGGAGACCGGTAATCTACGATATTGCCCAACTGTGAAAACAACTGGAAGGAAATCGTCTGCTTGAAGTATTTATACTTGCAGGTTGAAACGTCAAAACTGAGTACAACATAACTAGATTATGAAAATGTTTGACAGATATACATACAAACAGCCGCAGCTAATCTCTGTGCATGATATGACTGTGTGGGCATTTCAGATAAGGGCCTCATGTCTGCCTTTAACCTACTATCAGTAGCATTTTTGGTAGGGATATAGTTAGGATGAAAAGACTTTATACATTTCAACTTCTATTTATTAAGTAGAGAAAACTTACAACTCCAATCTGGGATTACAATATAAAGGGATATGTAACAGCAAGCTTTAATCTTGAATTGCCGATGAAATTACGAACTCTCTCGCGTAGCGCGGGAACTGGCGAAATGATATACCGGTTTGCAAGCGAAGAAGGCAGTCGCGTTGAACGAAAATTACTTGATTTTACTTTTTAATATTTCCATTTTACAGCTGCTTTCAGAAATAAAAAGACTTAAGTACATATAAACGAACATCTTTAATTCCGTACAAAGTATTAGTATAACTATATAGCATTTGGGCAGAAAACGATCTAATGTTGGACTAGAAAAGCCTTGTATTCACGGATTAAAAAAATGGCGGCCGATTGAAGGAAGAGAAGGCGATCGGGACTCTTTTGGTGTTTCAAACCGCTATGGCAGTTTTTCATTCACCCCCTTGTCAACCATGTAAATCCGTCTAGAAGATGTTAATGCTTGTCAAATTTCATTCACAATTCAG
>JAQQZZ010089461.1:0-17971 GCA_030265115.1 Mopalia vespertina
ATGGACATTAGATTAAAAGATAACATACCAGTACAAAGGCAATATAACGCTATACCAAGATCTCTATACAGTGAAGTAAAAGGATACTTACTTGACTTAATTAGACGAGGGTGGATCGTCAACTCATCATCTCCCTACTCGTCGCCAATGGTAGCCGTCAGGTTTTCAGTTTTAGACCAGGTTAAGGCTTACCACCAGGGCTACATTAGGGACAACTGTAGAGAGTTTACAGCATTCGTCACACCTTAGGGCCTCTACCAATGGCAGAGAATTTATTTTGGGTGGACAGGGGCTTCTGGGACATTTCAACGTTGTATGGACAATATTTTGGAAGGTATACGTGACGAATTCTATTTACAGCGTTTACAGTCCGTAAGACTTTTGAGCAACATCTTTAGGAGCTCAGTGCAGCTGGTGTAAATCTTAAACCGTCCAAATGTGAGATATTCAAGAGAGAAGTACGCAATTTAGGTCATATTGTATCCGCAAAAGAATACAAAATGGACCCGAAAGAATTGGTAGCTTTACAGTTTGAAAGAAAGAATACCTACCTGTGTGGACGATGTTCGTCGTCTCATGGGATTCCTGGGGTATTACCGCAGATATATCTCCAACTTCTCCAAGAAGGCTAAGCTGCTGTATGACCTCATGAAATGTGACAATCATCCATCGGAGTTCAATTGTAAAACAAAGAAGAACATGAGCAAGGACACTGGACAGGCATCATCGTCTCAAGAGATCACTTGGACTGAAGAGCATCAGAAGTCTTAGAATGGTTTAATTGATATTCTCTGTGAAAGATAAGTTTAAGGTTATCCGAATTATGAAAAGCCTTTTATAGTTCACACAGATGCTTCTCAGGAGGGTCTTGGGGCAATCTTGTACCAAAAGGATTACAACGGTGCTATGAGGGTAATAGCGTATGGGTCACCAGCACTAACCCCTGCTGAGAAGAAGTATCATCTACAGTCGGGGAAGTTGGAATTTCTTGCCCTGAAATGGTCTGTTACTGAAAGATTTCGTGATTATTTCTATAACTGTCCAAACTTCACTGTAATGACGGACAACAATCCGCTTACTTATGTACTGCCCTCAGCTAAACTCGACAGTACCAGACAGAGATGGGTTGCAGAATTGGCAGACTACAATTTCTCCATCTGTAACAGGCCAGGGAACAGGAAGGCTGATGCGGATGGTCTCTCTCGGATGCCGCTAGACTGGAGGAAGTTTGAAGCAGTTATCTGAGCAAATTTCGCCTGAAGTGTTAGAAGCAGTAGTGCAGACTGTCCGCAACGAAGTTGCTTGGATACAAGCTAATTCAGGACTGTCTGACAATTTAGAATCTGAAGCCGAATGGCTTGGTATTATTCCATGTACGCTGCAAACAATAGACCCATTGGAAATAAGATCAGCTCAAACTACAGATCTGAGCCTAGGAACCATTATTTCTCAAAAGAAGAATGGAACATTTCCGTCCAAAGGGGATAGAAGTGTTATGTCACAGAAGACAAAGTTTTGGTTGAAAGAGTGGAAGCGATTGGAAGAAAACCAGAAGGGTGTATTTGTTCGTCGTTCAACACAACCTGGAAGAGAACCCAGAATGCAGATACTTCTTCCAGAATCCTACAGATCGGATATTTTGACATGGGTCATCTGGGATTTGAAACGGTATTGGATTTGGTAAGAAAAAGATTCTTTAAGCCAAAAATGCAGCAGGATATCAACCATTATGTCACAGAAGCATGTCCATGACAAACCTCAGCCTAGACCTCAAAGTGCCGCACTTAAACCTATCGAAGCAACAGCCCCGTTTCAACTGGTCTCCATTGACATTTTACATCTGGAAAGAAGCCGATCAGGATTTGAATATATATTGCTTGTAGTCGACCATTTCTCAGCGTTTGCATATAACTCGCAACAAGAGTTCAAAGACGGCTGCCAAGACAATCTGTGAAAACTTTATACCAAGATTTGGTTTTCCAGTTCGTCTTTATCAAGACCAGCGGAGAGAATTTCAAAAATCGACTTTACCTTGAACTTCAGAAGTACATTGGAAAACAGCTAGTCGAACCACTCCGTTCCACCCCCAGGGAAATGAGCAAGTAGAACGCACGAACAGAACGTCATTAAGCTTGCTTAGAACATTGCCAGCAGATGACAAAGCAAACTGCAACAATCATGTCAACCAAGTCATACACGCCTACAACTGTACCATCCATGAAACAACAGGGCTTTCCCCATTTTATCTTCTGTTTGGTCGCCACCCTCAGCTACCAGTTGACGTAATCTTTGGATAAGAAGATCAACAAGACTCATATTGAATACGCACGGGAATGGAAAGAACGAATGCAAAGATCTTTTCAGCTAACACAAGAACGCGCCAAGAAAAGAAGTAATCAAAAGAAAAACGTGTACAACAAAAGGTGAGATGCAGTAATCTTCTGCCTGGGGACCGTGTTCTTGTCAGAAATATGATTGAACGCGGGGCACCAGTTAAGCTACGGTCACATTGGGAGTCGGACATCTATGTCGTTGTAAAACAGATGTCTGAGGATAGTCGAGTGTTCGAGGTTAAACCTGAAAAGTAAAAAGACGACGCAGATCGAGAGCTAACCGAAACAAGCTCTTACCTTGCTATAACTTACAGTTGGACATACAACCACAAAGGAAGTGTCAAAGACCTCCACCAAAACCAACAACTGGTATTCCTGAACCCGAGTCGTCAGAAGAGGATTTCATTGTTATCCAAAACCCGAACACCACAAACAATAGTCAGCACTTAATAGATACAGACCTGACAGAGAATGATACTAACGCTGTAACTGATGTTGAGTCGAGCAAAGATATTGAGCCTGATACTCAAAGTCAATCTTCCATAGTCGATTTGGGTGTGCCTACCTCAACTTCAAGAACTCGGCTCCCTCCTCGAAAATTCACTATGACACATTAGGGGAACCAACTATTTGCATCACACAAACCAAAGTCAGTCACAGTTACTGTACACCTCTAACACACACCCATAGCACTACTCCGTTAACATCTACAAAAAGTGACATGTGTAGCCAAGCCTTAACAGACACACTCAAACACCTGCACAGTCAACACTCAACATGTACTGGGGAGGTCTGGGTTTAATTTCAATGTAACTGTTAGAAGAGACCAACTTAAATATTTTTGACATTCTGAAACAAATTGTTTTTTATCTGTTATTTTTCTACTAATGTGCAACTGACAGCCACCTGGCAAATAAAAGTATATGCTTGAGTAACGTAAATCTCCATTAAGATGTTGTATACCAACAGGTATGGCAAGCGGCTTTTAGCTCTGTCACATTTGAGACTTTTAGGTAGGCCACCTTTAGCTCTTCGTGTATGTGATACTGTCATAATTTTGGAACTAGAAAGTTTGGAAAGCTAGAATTGCGCGGATGTGGTGTCAGCATCTTCATTTTAAAATGTTATGAAAAACATTTGTTATACCGGGGAAGAGTGTAGACGGTTGTATTCTTTCGAGCTGGTCAAAGGGCAGTCACTCGTACCGGCATTCACATTGTCGATGTCCTGGTCGTAATGCCATTGAAACTGAATGATGGCTCCATTTATTTTTGGATTTTTTTCTTCGGCTCGAACGGTATTAAGCATTGGGAAAAGTGTTGGCAATGTTCATGGTCAATAAAATGTAAATTTATCTATATATTTTAAAGATCATTACATATTAAGTTAGATAAATGTTTGAAAATAGTGCCGAGAACTCATTCTATAGTTTTAGAGCAATACTCATATTTCCTATTGCATTAATCCCAGACTTTGTCAAATTTATATTACATAACATGAAGCGGCTCACGATGTTTATAGGTATGTATATCATATATACCTGCCAAAGTCTATATGATCTGAAACCACAACCCTAGACACTCTGTTTATCCGTTTTAGAAGCACCAGACCACTTCAAACAGTTATAGGGTGATTGAACAAAAACGATTCAAAACAAATCAAGCAATGATTCACGAAGAAGAACTATATATCACTTCCTGTCCTCCTTCACTAGCAGGGCTGGGGCTCGGACCTTTTTGGTAATCTATTTGGAATTGTTAAAGTTTCAATCAGATCCCGGGAATGTTTATGACAATATGATTTCATCCTTTTCATACTTTTCGGTAAAATTGTTGTAGAATATTCGTATTATGGGACAGGCTATAAATATTATTGCTCAAAGTAGCTCATGCAGAATGCGGCTCCTTCGCAGCGTTCAGGACTTCCGAGGACATGGCGGCTACTGGACCCTTACCGTTTTGGTTACAAAATAACTAGCAGCAATGGGCGAACATGAATCAAAATGAGACGATTGACAATTCATCAAAACAAATGTGTCAGTGTGTTGGAAACGGGAATAAATTTGATATGTCTTTGCTGTAAATAAACGTTTTGGGACCAATGTGAAATTAATATTCCTTCTTGAAACAAATTTGGGACTAAAATTTAATCAACTTCTTCACTGACCATGTAATTTGAAATCATTGTAGTTTAAACTGAGTTCAAAAAAAAAAAAAGAGCGTCGGGAAACCGATGGAAAGCGTGTTATCAGACCGTAATGTATTGCATTCCACGGTGTTGGCTATGACATATTTTGCCACCTGCGAAGTTGAGGATAGCATATTCATATCAATAAAGCTCTCAGCATTTTGATAAAGCTGGAAGGATTTCATGCATGTCGCCAATTGCTTTAGGATTGTAGTTAAAACGAGCTAAAATGTTATAAGATTAAATCACAAACTTATATAATAGGTTTATACCTGGGGTCATCATTACCGTGGGTCATATTACATGGCTTTTGTGAAATTGATGCAAAAGCCAATTTTGGCGTCCCGTCTGGTATAGTACATATATAATAATCTTGCTGAGCACGGATTTTTTTTCTCCGCTCAAGAAAGGACTATTTCGTTAAATAAGCCTATCAAAAATACCTTTGCTGATCTGTGCCGCCAACTTCGCGAGTCATTCTAGATCAATTCTTCTCCAAGTACCGCGTAATGCGAATATATGCCATGTGTTTGACTGGTCAATCTTCTACGCGGCGTCTGAAAAGTCATGAAGGGTACAGATATGGCATAATATTACCATGTTTATTGTGCGAGACAGAATTTATGATACAGAAATATGTTTATTTATGAATCACACTGTAATAGGTGCCGGCCCAAACGGTTTCTTCTAGAAACGCTTTAAAGAACATCTGACGTCACAGTATATATGCACAGATGTCGAGTGTGGTATGGTTTGCGGAATTTTGTGAAATTTTCATTTATGGATTTTTTTTATTTCACATTTTCTGAAAAACAAATATAACATAGTTGAATAGTGCTCAAAAAATTTAATTCCATAAAAATCATTTTAATTATGACTTTCGGTTAACGCTATAAGTTCATGTTAAGTCTAAAGAGGGTATTGAGTTCTGATCAAGTAACATAATTGAACTTGCACGCAAAACCCTATAATTGGAAATTTCAGTTCTAGAGCGGATAATATTTTCTTCCTGGTGGTCGGATTTTGTGTGATTACATTCCCGTTGAGACCACGTCGATGTTCGATTTTTTAATATTTTTTTTATAACTTGACTATTAAACATTCGCTTTAGGTCATCAATGACCACACCTCCGCCATGCAGTAAAATCGACACTGACCTCGAACAAGCCGTTCCTCCAAGCTGTTTCCCAGCATCAATATGCGAACAGCAAGCATCGGGTGGCATCGCTATAATGCTTCATAAGAGCATGAGGTAAACATACGACTGACTTGCATTTAAACTAACACGAAAAGCATGAACGAGAGCTATTGAGAAGTGAATTGTGTAATCGTAATGTTTGTGTCTAGATGTATATGTATAAAAGGTTTGTAGTCTGAAATATAGAGCTATATACCTAGGAGAGAATTTGATTTATTGTTCCTAAAGCCGAAGCCCCCACAATGGAACCCCGTCGTGTAGCATTAATGGGAATCCAGTAATTAATGGTAACGAAGGTATAATCATATTTTAATCAGTGGCTTTTTAGGAAATAGCTTGCGAATCGCATCATAGCCATCAGTCTGACATGATAGTTCCAGTCAGGTCAAGTCTTGGCGGTTCTCGATGTAACGAGAGATACTTTCCTCTCTCTTATCCAACCAGCATCGCAGGCAGGTTTTTGATGGACGCAATCAGCCGCTTTAACTTTTATCCCGGCGTGTCTGTGCTATCTCAGCCGTTAGATTTTTGACAACTAAATTTCCACGGTCCTAGAGTTTACACAGTACACGCCAAGCACCGAGATTACAAACCAAGGCTTGTTAACGGGAAAAATGACGGCACGGGAAGCGATAGACGGCACCAAATTGAGTTCCGAAGCCTATGACTGCTTGTCTAAGGGTGTGAATGGAACACTATATTAGATAGGTGAATAAGGCTATAGAGAATTTCCGATGCGTGGTTTGGGGCGGTGTGATGCTACTGCCTTATACACTCCATCTAAATCCCCCCATGCAAGCAAAGAGCCTGCCTGGCACACTATCCGAGAAGGGTATATCGTATAACGGGACTAACAGCTATATTCTAGAGGGCGACTGCGTAGAACCTAGATAAACAACTTCATCATTGGGCTATTACATGTAAGTAGGCCCTAATTATTACATGTACTTGTCCGTTCCTTTTTTTATTAATGTTTGAACGGTTAAGGCTATAAGCAAATCTTACCGTTTATTTCTTTGCATTTATTGTATTCCGTCAGTCAAAAACTTAGGAAGATATATGGGAAACATAGTTTAAACTTTCAATGAATTTATATAAGGCCTATATATAGCTAGGGGGCCTATAGTTATTGCAACTTTCAGGGTTAATATTTACTGTCTTCTGACTATCGCATGTGGTGGGTAGTATTATTTATATACACATCGGTGCAAACCATGTGACATTATAGGCACATGGACTGTCCACCAACGGTGCTGATAATGACCCGTCATACGAGGGAATGATGTTAATAATCACTTCGTTTAAGTCTTCGAAAATCCGTTTGCGAAGGATATATACGATATACTCATGTGTGTGCTGTATTCGCCTACATGTATGTTAAATAAAGTCCTTAAGCTTGTAGCTATACTCGAAAATTAGTGCTGGTGTCAAGTTATATATGCCTTCGTTTTAAAGAAAAATGCATTGTATATCGTTTATAGCCTGTGGCTATTGGACAATTGTATTTGTATGTTATCTTAATTTATATTTTTGTTGTTGCGGATTCGTATTAATGGACTAAATTAACAGTTATTTGGAGGCTGCTTTAGATTCTTAAAAAATATAACTTTCAACTCGTAAATAATATCAATTTATTTGTTTGTTTGGTGCGTTTTACTATATAATTTAAAAAAAAAATTATTATCTTATTCAACTTACGAAGTGATGGGGTTTGACATGTTTTAAGGCTTGGTTATTTTATATCTCTCTGTTATATTACAACTACTAAAGCCGGAGCTAACATCTGCGTAGAAACACACTCTCCCAGTGCCTGACAGCTTGCTTTGAGCGGCCCAAGGCTATGACCGGACCAAGCATCCCGTTGCTCAATCTCACCATCGCCGTGCTGCTATTTGCTCAACTCGCCCCATCCAGAGAAGGTAGGTTTGGTTTGTGTATTTAGAACGGCAATGTTTACATTTCCAGCACGCCTTCATTTCGCATTTGCCACAGTCTGTAAATTGTATAGAGTACCGAGAATCCAAACAGTCAAATTAAATCTGGTCGGAATACTCGGCCAGAAAGTGAGTTTGCCTGGCTGCGAGTCTTTGCCCCTAATTGAGATCCAATTTGGCTCGATTCTTTACGTGAACTAAATTTACGAAAATGGGAATTGCGAAAAGAAAGCAGAAAAAACCCTATCAGCTCATCTCAGTCCTAATTGGCGTGTATTCAATACTCCGCTATTGAGACATCCTATATATGTGATTAACTCCTATAGGCTTAGTGTACCACAATCCTGAATAGCTGTGTTTTTTATTCACATTGATATTTATGTTTTTATATTCAGTGATTAATTGGTTGGTTGGGTGGCTGGCTTAGTGTCTTTATTATTGGCTGATTGATTGATTACGTTATATCGTTCTTTGTACAATAAAATGAAACTTTGCGATTGAGTACTCTTGTTTTCTTAATCATTATATATTAATAAATAAATCAATCAATCAATCGACCAACCAATCAATCAATCAATCAAGCAAGCAGCCATCAATCAATCGATCGCTCAATTAATCAATCAATCAATCAATCAATCAAACCATCAATCAATCAATCAATCAATCAATCAATCAATCAATCAATCGATCTATACTAAGCTTAAAGGATTAGTATCAACTATGTTGCATTTTGTGTTCAGTAACTTGTCAACAGCAAAAACAACTTTAAAATGCGAAAGAAACGCATTCCACCGACTCGTTTGCTTTACAGCTTATTACCTGCATGTTAGTTTTGTAAACATTACGCAGTCCGTCTTAATATATAAATGGTTGCTGAAAAGCTTGTCAGTCTCAGAAAAAAAGTTTACATATAAAAAGGTAAGCATTTTATAAATTAAAAATAAGTGATTAAAAGCTTGTCAATCGCTTGAAAGAGGCGACACGAAACCAGACTAATGCGTCGGACCAATAACACGTATATACGTTGATTTTTTTCCCATAACATACAGATGTGGATGACGGCGAATGTCCGAGGAATGAGAGCGGAACGTCACGTCATTGCCTGAAAAAATGTACGTCTGATTCCGACTGTGTCAGCTCCAAGAAAAAATGTGTCTGCGATGGAGATTGTGGAAAAAGCTGTATCAATCCAAGTAAGATTATTGCTTTTTATTTTGTGCTTTTATAAAGAAAGTATTTTAAATGCTGTATTTTAACAACCTTAAGGCAGTATTTTAATGTGCCATTTACCATGCATTGCTACACGCACTCCTCGATAATATATCAAATTTCTCCTGAACACAAACTAAGGTCACAGATTTAACTCCAAATCCTACATAGGTTTCGAAAACGTGGCAAACATTTCATTGGACTATTGTTGCAGCAGACAGCCAATGAAGAAGCCGTTTACAAATCACACCTATCGAAAACAGACAAGAGTGGCGCCACTGTCAGTTCGCGTGTTTTCGATGACGTCATGCAGGACTATTTAATAGATCTAAATGTAGCCTTCAATCCATCCGCTATATTTATATCCCTGTTTACTTTATAATGAAATGAAAGCTACAATCTGATTGGGTGGGGTAAAGAGATGTCAATCGAAAATTGTTGTTTTAGACTAGTGGATTACAGTTTACTCAAGTTTTCTTCGTCTGTGAGGGAAATATAGGAATTGAAAGAAGGTTTGATACGACGATCTACTTTTCCTACTTGCTTCGGGAAGATGACGTAAGGCCCATGCATTATTTTCAAAATTACTCCCCAAGACATGAGGTTTCACTCGAACTTGTGCTGTATTGTTGGAAGATTTCCCAGGGGTGACTGTGCGTCTGATTAACAAAAGTAAAAAAGGGAACAAAAGTATATGTTGTTTGGTGTAGACATGTTGCTTGATGTAAATAAATGCATCACGATTGCTCCCGCGATATTTGATCATATGGGATTTGTGAAGATGTAGATAAATATTGGACAGTCACCAGCGTAATTGCCGTAGAAGGAATTCTCGCAAACTCAAATAGGGTCGGAGCAATTCTGGCAGGAGATATTGTCATTTGAGCCATTTAACTGAGCAAATATAGCCGAATTAATGGTCCATTATTTTCAGAGCAATTGTCACTATAAAGCAATTGTCCGGCAACATCGGTAGGGTACGACCATGAAAACTACACGAGGATCTGTTCACCATAAACACGACACAGACAATAAGTATACTTTCAATTTGGTTTAACAGTTGCATTAGCATTTTAGACACTTTTCGTAGGCCTACAAACGTTTATTTTAATTTAACTGCACTCTTTAATTATAATTCGTAAAGAAATTCAACACGAGCCTGAGATAGAGATCGACATTTGTCAAAACACACAGCCTTTTAGGATCAAAGGTCACCTACAGGCAACCTTTTTATTAATTAATCCCTAATTGTATTTAAAAAAAACAGCTGCTCAAATATGTGAAATGTGATTTAAAATAAAATAAAACAAATTGTTGATTTAATTATCATAACATGTGGATTCACTGCTGTTTGTCATGGTCCTGGTGTATTTATACAGTTATAAATTACGGGACGTCGACAGCACAATTCACGGTTATCTACCGACAGTCACTTCAATGGTCCTGGCTTACGAGCAAACCGACTAAACCTGATATTATGGAGGTAAAACGCTGACGGTTTTGATCAAATGCTTCAATCGTTGAACCAGCCGTGAGCATTATAGGCTACATGTGTAGGTCTATTTACGGAGATAGGACACAAACCATCAATTGAAATACCCCCGTGACTCATAATAACATAGCGTGTTTGGCTCCTGTGGTCGTGCTATGTCTATCCGACTCTGTAATCGCTGTCATTTTATAGCCAATATATGTCATGTATATCGGATCAATGCGGTACTTATGCAGCTGTATAACACATTAATACAACAGGTCAGGTATTAGAAATCAATGTGTAGCCAAGTTTTCCGGTAACTAGCCACCAGACCAAAGAAAAGTGAATTTATAACGAGCTTTCTGATGAAGAAATATCTAAAATTACTTTTGTAATCAGGGATTCCACGGTTGCGGAAGTAGCATTCCATAAATGTACAGCATTAATCCTCTTTCTCTACTTACGTGACCTCGTTGTCGATGTCTACTGGATATCTCTTATTCTTCAACAAAGGTTTATTTGCGTCTCATACTTAATAACATGAAGACAAGGGTGTTTAGGTAAAACTGAGATAGAGCCAAACAATCTAAACAGTGTGTGATTGTGTGCAATAGACACATGAATCAGCTATAGAAATATTAACGACAACTGAGCAAAACAAAAAAAAAGAGAGCAAGCAAGAGAGAAAAAATAAATTTTGCAAGCTTTGCAATTTTTTTTTATCATATCACGCTGATCAACCCTTTTGGTATTATTATTTGAAAACATCATAAAATAGAACGTAAATTTCGATTCTTTTCCTTTAATCTGGTCTGATACATCAATCGAGATATAGGAAATCCATGATATTCAGACTCAATAAGACATAGAGGAGTTTTTTTGGTACACACTTTAAGATATATACCTGGTGAGAAATCTTTGGTTTAACAAAGATTAAGATATATCAAGATAGAATTAAGAGATAAATCGTAGGTACACACTCATTAAGATTGACTTAGATGGAAATAAAAGTTTGGTGTACAGTCATTAAGATAAATACTTAATGGAAAACCGTCGATACAGACTTGGGATATAAACTTGGCGAGAAATTTCTGGTACAGGCTCATTATGGTACGTTCTATAATGGATATAAAGTTATTCTCTTTCGTGGAGAAAACGTGAAAAAAGAACTGAAAATTTCAAATAACTAAGTGAGACTGGAAGATAAATTGCAATTTAGAGTGTTTTTCATGTCATATCAAGAGCCTTCGGATTCTTATTCCAGCCCACTTTTTCGTCCAAACACCATTACAACAACAACAACAATAATGTCTCCATGATACAAGCGAGTAATTGACCGGCCCCATCCTCTTAAGGCCAAAGATAAACACGAGCGTTCAAAATTAGTTAAGATAAAATTGGTGGGAAATCTTCACTCATCAAGATATCTACTTTGTGGGGAATCTCCAGTACTAAATCGTTAAATAGTTCTTGGTGTTGGCATATGCGGTTTACAATCGTTAGCTTCTACTTGGTGTGGAATCTCCTATACACATTCGTATGGTGTACTCGGTGTGGAATCTCTGGTACACAATCGTTAAGTTGTACTTTGCGAGGAATCTCCAGTACACAATCGTTAAGTTGTACATGGTGTGGAATATACGTTACACACTTGTATGTTGCACTTGGTGTGGAAACTCTGGTACATAATCGTTACATTGTACTCGGTGTATAATCTCTGGTTCACAATTGGTCACTTTTACCTGGTGGGAATCTCCGGTACACACTCGTATGTTGTACTTGGTGTGGAATTTCTGGTACATAATCGTTACCTTTCACTAGGCGTGGAATCTCTGAACACACTCGTTAAGTTGTACTTTGTGAGGAATCTCCAGTACACAATCGTTAAGTTGTATTCGGTGTGGAATATGCGGTACACAATCGTTATTTTGTACTTGGTGTGGAACATGCGGTATATAATCGTTATAGCTTGTACTTGGTGTGGAAACCTCAGTACACAATCGTTAAGTTGTACTTGGTGAGGAATCTCCGGTACACAATCGTTAAGTTATATTTGGTGTGGAATATCCGGTACACAATCGTTACTTAATACTTGGTGTGGTTCTCTGGTACACAATCGTTAAGTTGTATTTGGCGTGAAATCTCTGGTACACAATCGTTAAGTTTTACTTCGTGTGGAATCTCTGGTACACCAACATAACCTTATATATACTTCGTGTGGAATCTCGGGTACACAATCGTTAAGTTTTACTTGGTGTGAAAACTCTGGTACACAATTATTATGCTGTACTTGGCGGGGTATCTCCGGTACACAATTGTTAAGTCGATCCTTTGGTCGTACATTTTATAAGACAACATAAAACAGTGACGTTTCATGAACCCTAAATCAGGCCAGACATCACAAAGAACATGCGGTAGCTAATTTAGATCAAATATTGTCGAACTCTGAAGCTCTGGTTGAAATTGACTATCTGAGATATGAGTTTGGATGCGCATGCTCACAAGCTATATCTCCAATTTCGTAGCTTTGAAAGGCTGCATGGCACTCAGGACCTTAAATATGAACTATTCAAAATTTGTTGAATCTGACTTTTGACCATTGGCTATTCTCATTAGTCTGAGCTTGAAAATAAAAAAACACAAAACTTCCACAAAAAAAACAAAACCCGATAGGAATACATGTACCGGTACTCGAGGAGACAACATTTATCTACAAGATGCCGGGCAGTTTGATTTATGAATTTTAAGAGCCCTCAAAATGCCGCGTCCCCTGCTGTCTCGTCTCGTGATTATTATAACGCAGTCGTGATTTGACGTTATGGTCGCTCTAGTTGACAGGAGCTGTAATTTCCATCCTCTATATTCCCATAATCTATGGTATTTGGAGGCCAGAAATGACAGCCTGGTGTGGTCATATTTTACATCGGACAGACAAGTCTGTGATAAAATGAAAGAAATTGATTGCTCTATTATATTGGGATTGCTTCCATTTGGGAAGGTCATTTTCTGCAGCATACATTCAGAAATTTCAGCATGCCCAGCCATGTTCGTGTGCTTTTACGTAGACCCTACTTTTCGTTTGTGTGAGTTTTTTAAAATTTATTTACACCCTCTCAGTTCTATGCACGTTTGTGACAAATATACTGCTGCTGAACTCAATTTGCTGCAATAGTAATTAACAATCGAGAGTCGCGTCCGTGAAGGGAACAAACGATTGTGCTATCGTGTTATTATTTCTAATTACTATATAGTGGAATTCATTTTCCGATGAAGAATAAGATTGCATGTCACGCTTCGCTCTTTCGCATGAAACACATCGCTCAAACATATATATATTTGTGTTTTAAAGAAAGAAAATTTTGCTTGCATCCACAGGGTTACGGCTCTCTGGCTAGCAGACACATATATTTATATACACACGTCTTTGGAGAGATATAAAACTGCTATAGATGTCCATGTATATTGGCCCAATTCCATATGGTTAATTTCGGTTGGCACAAACAGCCGTTAATGTCCTCTCAGCATTTCGAAATAGGTATATAATGTGCTGAGGGTATAGTGCACGTATGATATAAAGGATCTGGAAACTTTAAAATAAGGCGAGTCTGAATAGAAAGCCTGTAATCATCAGTTCAGAAAAATGTGTTCCTAGTGTATGGATAGCTTTCATACTCGCATTATAACTGATTTGATAACTCTACTGCATGGTAACTCATATATGGTGAACTCTTTATGCCATATCGCTTCTCTCTCGAACATTGACTATTATTCAACAAGTATTCACCAAAATCATTTGACAATTTTTAAGAGACTGTTTTGGTGAATATTTTTTTTTTTTTTTTTTTAAACATAGGTTATTGACAAAACATACGTTAAGCTGAAAGCTTATACTGTATGTATCAATGTAGGAAATATTTTGTTCATTTTTTTGAAGTAGAGTACATTGCTATATACAGTTAATTGTTATAAACTATAGCAACAAATTATCAAATAGGCCTAATAAGTAGGCAACTTATGAATAATAATAAAAACGACTAAAATGGGTATATGTAACAAGTGAGGTTATGCATGTTGACCGTCGCTGTTAGCTGTTCGTGGTCGGTCGACCGGTCCATTCGGGCTATAAAATCATGCTTAATATTTATTGAATATTTTATTGAATAGTAGTCAATACTAACAATACAGAAATCATATGGTATGGAATGTCCACCATACATGAGCTACCCAGTCAGTTTCTAACCTGGCTCTAATATGATTAGAAAAGCTATGCACAAGCTCCTAACGCCATTCTTTTTTTCAAAACTGATGATAACCGACTACATATTCAGGATTACCTAATTTTTTTTTTGTCTGTAAGCTTGGCTCACGATGCCTTCATCACTCCATCTGATGTTTCATTCTATTATTTGACATTTCAATATTTTACGTTGTCGGCATTCAACGTTACATCTAAGGCTATTCATTACTTTGGAATGGGAATGTCGCGTTTTCACTCTTCATAGACAGACTATTGTTTTTCAGATTTGCGGTGTCGTGGTCTGAACGTGAAAATTCCTAATGGACGAGTTGAGATCCTTCCTTTTAACAAGTTTGGCGCACTGGCAACCTACCACTGTAACGACGGCTATACTATGCTGGGGAAGGGACACAGGGTGTGTCAGGGGGACGAGACGTGGGGCGGAGAGGAACCGCATTGTGATCTCAACACTGATATAGGTAAATACTCTCCCACTGTATACATGTGTCAAATCCTTAGTTTATTTTCATATATTAACCTTTAGGATAAAGTTTGATATTGATTTTTTGTGGAACTAAAAGGGTTTAAGCTAGCTCAAGGCTAATTACTGTAGGCTGTAGAGTCTTAACTTAGGTGCAGTGGATCGCTAATTGGTGCAAAAGCTGATAAATGTACTATGACGTTTCATTGCCATTTGGCGTGTTAATGGTGGAGATTGTTTGAGAACTTCCCTTACTCGTGTTACAGATAAAGGACTATTGTTTCCTAACATACTATATTATATTTACAGAAGACCAAGAATGCGGTCCTCCCCCTATAGTACACCATGCCCAGCATTCGGGTGGGGGTTCGCACAGGTTTCCACTGGGTTCCAATATAAGATATATCTGTTTGGACGATTTCTCTGCCAGGGATAAAAGCATAGATACAGCCTGGTGTGTGGGTGGCGGTGTGTGGGTCGGTCCCAACATGACATGTGCTCGTAAGTATTGGCCACACATTATACAGGTGTTAAAGTAAGTATAACCTGGGTTATAGTATGTACACTAATCCCAGGTGTAACATTGATAAACGTCAACTCATTAAAAATTTTCGCCCATATTTTGGCAGTAATGAGGGAACCTCCACTTTGTCTGCTTGAGAAAAAAAAAAGCCAGCTCTGACTGCGGCACTCGCTCAAAAGTGAATATGCTCTCAATTCAGAGCTGTTGCTCCTTGTCAGGTAACATAACAGGAGTCTGAACCGTTGATGCCTTTCTAGAAATTATTTAGATTGCCTGAAAAGGTTACTCTAACGGTCGTAAATATATGAACTATTATTCTGATGGTTGTATTTAAGGCGATTTTGACGACGTTATCGTCGGAAATAGACGGGTGATACTGACTGTGACATGCAGATGTTAGCGTATACGACAGTGTTTAATATCAGACTAATACGAAATATCGACATATTTATATCTTAAACATCCATGACGCTGCATTAAAATAGCACCTCAAGTTAATGATGGCACATATTTCAGCATCAAGCATGTCTTAGATTGATCCATTGAACGGAATGATCAGGACGAGAAAAAAAGATGCTCCGCTATTAGGGATAGGAGATGCTACTTATTGGAACTCGAATGATTGGTGGCTCTATCCGATGCAGATTTTTGGTTTTACCAACATATTGTTTCAAACACTTCTTACAAGTGATTAGATATACCACATTTTCTGAATCACATTTCAACTTTCTACCAAATAATAAACATTTCTAGTTTATTTCCCAACAAACGAGGCCTTATTTGGTACGTAAGTATCTATCTTATATCTAGTCTATATACATTTTGAGGATCTGCCGAACAATATTACAGGGCAATTGTGGTGTTTTCGTATTCTAGATAATGGCCTCAGTTGTCTGTGGGTTTGGGATTTAATTCCGTGAAGAAGTCGCCTAGTATATATCGTCTTCGGACCAGGGCCTTAAAGAGAATAGAACATGCCTGGTTGAAGGTAGCGAGAGTGCTACAATTCTTGTAAAACCTTATTATTTGGGATTTAATAATTCCCTTGACGACGTGTGGCGGGTGAAAGGACTTAGCATGCTGTAGACTATCCGAAGACTTAAAAACACCCCCGTTAAATCCCAACGTCCCTACAGTATCATTAGTGGGGCCCTTGTCCACCATAACGTCTAATCAAAATTAGAATTTAAATGATAGAGTCATGCTGATTAAGTGTGTTAATGAAGAAATCACGGTCATCTCTGGAATGCTGCGAGAGTATATGTCATCCAAATATCTAAGATACAACACGGGTTTCTTAGCACACGTTCCAATGGCTCCATCTTCGCACTCTGCCTACCCCCCCCCCCTCCTCCCCCCATATAAAAAAAAATGAGACTTAACCTTTTGCCCATAAAGCATCCGTTAATTTGTGGGTAGATTTGGTCATTGAACTCGAAATCATTACATTAACACTGAGTTTCAACAGTTTTGAAATCTCACTAGTCGGCCGACGTGGGTCGGGATACCGCTCAAAAGCATGTTACACACGTTCAAATTTTAAAAGACCTGCCGTAATATCGATATTTGTGTACATATATTATACGTCCAGCATCAGTAAATTTACGTCTTTGTCGGCCAGAATTTCAGATGAAATACCAAAAAAAGTCCTAAGTATTTTTTAATGAAACTGGCATGCCTGTTGGCATTTGCTTTGAGGTGGTAATTAATAAGTTCCAATGTATTCAGAGGCACAATCTGATATAATAGGTCTTCTTGGAGGCATAGACGGTTAAGGCGATTTCTCCTGTGCTTTGTGAATTTTAGGAAGAATGTAGAAAAGCCTATATTTTGGAGTTCCAGTCTGCGAATAA
This sequence comes from Mopalia vespertina, assembly GCA_030265115.1. Lineage (NCBI taxonomy): Eukaryota > Metazoa > Mollusca > Polyplacophora > Chitonida > Mopaliidae > Mopalia > Mopalia vespertina. The sequence continues at coordinate 17,430 of JAQQZZ010089461.1, forward strand.
ATAATCGCTTAGCTTAGCACTAGGGAAGTTTTGATCCTCTGAAGATATAATTATTTCGTTGAGATTCATAATGTTTCTGGCCAAAAAGGATTATTTAACTTTTTATAGTGGCCCGGATTACTTATCTGAATCCATGACGCTGTAGCATATAACCAGTTTTGTCCGTAAGTGTGGGTTTTTTCCCCAAAAAAATTACCGCTCCTGTATCTATTTGCTTTATAGCCAATATATCAGGATAACCGAATATATAACTTTTTCTAAATCTTAAAATATCTATCTTACTGCTCAGGGGATGGGACAAAAGGGACGAATGGCCTATCCGATGCCGTTAAGATAAGGTTGTTTTTTAGGGTTACAATATTTGCACCTAAGCCAAAATTGCGAGAGGGGGAGGAGAGGGGTGCCTTCATCCAGTTTAGTTTAAATCAAAATGTTTAAGCCAATGTACATATTAACAATTTGCTGTATTCTCAGTCCAATCACCTCTGTTAACATAGCTCATTAACACTCTATATAGTAGAGGCACCAGTTGACACTGGGCG
>JAQQZZ010089472.1:0-17964 GCA_030265115.1 Mopalia vespertina
GTTTTGTATTCTGAACCCTGTGATACATTTTTTATGTCAATTGCATCCTTAAATCGTCCAGAATCCGCGTTTAAAAATATGGAACATCGCGGTCCAACTTCTTGTCAAGCCGCCATATTCCTAACCTGGCCCGTCTCCCACAATGCATCCTGCTACTTGATATGCCGCTGTAGGGCAATTACACGATTTGAAGCCGTATAACTCAGTAGCTAAGCACCGGTACACATGTATAAGGGGAAACTTTATGAGAACGGTTTTAAGGAATAATCGATCAATATTTAAGGTTTTTTCAATGGAGATAATGTAACGGTTTAGTTTTGAATGGGTTCAGTACACATGTTTAAAGCTCAACACTTGCTGGGGTAGTATGATAAAGGTATATTTATGTTGTTCGCTTTGGAGGAACCAATCTGACAATTCACGTTTATTCAAAACATGCTAATCAAACTATATTGACAAATCCAAGTGACAGTGTATGTTGTACAGCTACCATAATACCCAATAACAACTTAAATAGCATTGAACAAAGCTTTAATTCAAACATTGTTAAATGACTTCTAAGAAAAACTATTTCTAAATAAATAATCAAATCTACTGAAAAATGGAATCAACGGTTTTTACGATCAAATAGTTTTTGTGTCGTTTAGAAAGTGAATATTAAAAGTGTTTTCTTTAGTTTGAATACCACTTTCTTAGTTTGAAAAAATCCTAGTTCAGAAAGCAAAGATCCGTCAAGGAATTGAAACCGCAACTTTCAAAGTAAGGCACCGAATCACCAGTATTAAGTGCTTCCCCCACCCCCTCACCCCCATTCGCCCCCTAGACCTCTCAACCAACCGACCTTCTGATAAAGGTAGAGCTCTGTCTGAAACGTTTACTGAACTACTTTCTGTTTAATGTATGACATTGTTATCCCAGAATGACGAAATACTGTTTCTTCGATCGTCTATCCCGTGGGAAATTAATAAGATAGGACCTTATTTTTTACCATAAATTCTACACAGTCCCATTTTCGGTATGAAGTTGTTTCGTTGCTGAGAACCAAGGGAGTATTAGATTATGGCTTGGTGATTTAACGCAAGCATTCCTCCATCCAATCTGTCCACGTGGCATCGGCTTATATTTTGATATGGTTTACAGGCTTAATTTACATTGCATATATACTAAAAGATTGACACCTTACCAAATGTAGAATCGTAAGGAAGAAAAGCCGTCTACGAAAATATATACCTTTGGGAAATTATGTAATTTCAGTATCACCATATGTGTGTCTGCATAATTCAATTTTGGTTTCTGAGTGTAGCCTGGCCCAAGGCCAATGGGAAAATAGATTTAGTCTTGGATATCCACTGGTATTCCCTCATGCAATCTAAATACATGTCATTTTGCGAATTACTAGGGAATGGCTTGATGAGTTACGTACACTGCATACTGTTCACTCAAATGTGGATGATCTCCAAGTTTAAGGGCCCTCCACAGAATGGCAATGTTTTTGGCTTATATTTATACCGTCTTTACCTATCATGTTGGCCTTTGATTGACTGACTAATAAGTATTGTACGCCACATTACGCTGTAAGAAAGAAAAATACATTTTGTGATACGCACCGATCGGTACAAAGAACTTAATGACAGCATCGTACGTAGCATTTAGGAAAAATCTATTGTCCGAATTAGCAGAAGACTTAACATTTGACGGTTGTTGTTGGAAAACACTGGCGTCATATTAGTGTCGCACTCTTAAACGCGAGTGATAACTAATAATCAATCCAACCAAATTTAAGGCTCATGGATACATGTTACAGTGAATAAAGAAGAAAAAAATATTTGGACATGTACTGTAATATTAGAAATTTGGTATTCGAAAGTTTACTGAGAGTTCAGATCAATTATATATATAAACGGATTTCACGAATTTCAACCATATATACTATTTGAAATTCTGGGGTTAAGTTCTGCGCTTTGTAAACTGATTACAGGATCTTCAATCAATTACACTATATAAAATAATAGTATACTCTTAGAAATAATGGTTCTTTGAGGGTTAGAAAAGAGGTTGGTTCTATATGGAACCATTATGACAAAACGGTTCTTTGATATAAGAAAAAAGGGGTATACTTGGAACAGTTGCTGTGAGGGTTGCGTGAAGGGCTTGAAAAAATACTATTAATATGTCCTTTCTATTTGATTATATCACGTGAAAAGTAGTTGTTTAGTTATGTCATTTGACCAATCAAATCAGCGTCGCCCTTCGCTGATTGGATGTAACCATTTCCCGCAAATTTTTTTTTTGTGATGAAAGTTTTCTTGGAAGATTATGATCCGATTTTACTGGAATTGGAGAGATTTTAAGAGAGCAGGGAGTTGACGTTGGTTAGGTATTTGATAGGCTAAATTTATTTTTCGGCGGTACTATCTAATTTATAATGATTTGGCATATTTAGATGACATTGGATTAGATCACGTGAGTACTATCTAAATTTTGTATACTTATAGTTATCTGGTCTTGTGTGTTGGTCTTTCCGACCTCTAGTGATTCGCAATAAGTTACATGATCCACGGCTAAAATTCATAACAAATTGAAGTAAACGGAGATCTTAGCGTTTGCAATTGAGGACCTATTATAAACACGCTTCGACTAATATAATTCGTCCAGGATTCCATACAGAACCATGAAGGGTTCCACCAGAGCCATGACTGAAGAACCTTTAAGGGGTCCATGAGAGCCATATTTTTCTTTGAGTGTATTCGGAAGTTTTCTGAGAACTCAGTTGAATGATCTGTCAAATGATTTTATGATTGTTCAATCAATTAATTCATCCGAATACAGACTGTGGTCAGCAAGAGTATATTCCAATGACAACCAGCATAAAAGCATCAATAAACAGATCATCTTCTACATGTACGCCCCAAATTCTGATGAAATTCTAAAATTTTCTTGCAATTTATTTTTTAGAGCAAACGTCTTGATGATGGTACAAATAAATAATAATTTTTCCGAGTCGACCAACTTTTTTGCAATGTAATTAGATAGAAACAGCCCTATTGTTAGACAATGTTGATTTGAACTTTCAACAAAGCCTTCTCCGCTTTTATAAATATGTATATGTACGTGTGTTGTTTTTTGTTTATGTCCTAAAATTATTCAACCTCAGTGTTTTTGGAAAGAAAGATCTAGATCAATGATCGATTCATTGTCTTTTCATTGGGGGCAATTTTGTTAACACCTTTGATTACATTTAAAAGTTGATTAACTAATTAAGTTTTTAGCCAATTTTGTTTAAGATTCGTTTCGTAATTATTTTAACATTTTTCTATGCTCATACATCTATCGCGTATTTAAAATGAAAAATTCAGGTGTTTCTTGCAGTACTTCACGATTAGACCGACCTGTATTTCCAATCGATGTACCGAAAGGACCGAGTGACTACCAGGCTACATTCACTATACTGATAATATTTTTTTGTATGGACCTGATGATCTTCCGAAGTTGTTATTCTGGCTGCCGATACAAAATCGCTATCATGTGCAAATATACTCCAGAATTATAATTTAGATAGTTTGAATTAGAATGTTCCGTAAAGCCACAAGTTCGATACTCAATTACAGTGTAACCTGCTAGTAACGTGTGTGCGACCGTTCGTAATTTAGGATTATAGAGATTGGGCTCCAGTATATGGCGATAATATTAGTCTCTGAGTCACCAAAAAGCTGCGTAGAGGATCGATTGATTTATACATGTGATCCATGCCTTTATTGGATTCAGTCCTTTTTGAGGCCTAGTGGTCAGCGTGTTGGGCTGCTGTCCGTCGTTCGACGTACCGCGCAGATTTCTGTATCCCAGTGGACGTGATGGATACAAAAGAGTCAAATTAAGTGACTCCGGGCTATGGTGTCGTCGATTTCTAGGTTTTCCACTGTATGTCTGAATGGCTGGCTGTCGTTCAACAGAACGTTAAGCTTTGCAACCATATGTGAAAGTGCATGCTAAGCCACTGTATAGACCGCTTTCATAATCGTTAGAGAGTCAATTCGGTAACTGACTTCGTAGCTCATATAGGCCTATATGGTGAAATGTATTGATGCCATATCGCTTTAAATAAAAGACATGCTATTTTAGTGGCGATTGTTGTGCATATGTATTGAAAAGTAGTCCTTGAGATAGAAACAAAAACGACAAGGAATAGAAATTCACCATATTGGAGTTACCAAGTCAGTTACCAAATTAGAACTTACAGGATTATAAAATATATTCGCACGCCAAGAGCATATCTGCTAATTACATACTATATATTCAGATTCGTTTTATTTCTTTTCGTTGTATTCGCCTTAAAGCCAAACCTTTCTATCTTTCAGTACTGGCACAACACAAATAGAAAATAAGCACTTACGCCGCTAACAGGGTTCCATCTGGCGACATTAAATGAAAATAATGTCTCTCAGCAAGTTTTCGGAAATTTGTGGAGCTCTCACAAGCTTACCTCTAGTAGCATTAGTTCGTCTCTTGAAGCTAATTACTATTTTAGATTGAACAAGCCCATTCTTATCTGATAGCTCTGACACTAATGAAACTTGTGTAGACTTAAGCTTCTAATTCTGCAATTACATCGTTTATCCACGAAAACAGCCGAGAATAGAACATCAAGGAAACAACACAATACCCAATCAAGTTAACCACTATTGCTAGTGCAAACGATTAATGCTAAGGGGACGGTGTAATGGCTGGACACGACAAACTGTTATGACTTTACTACAGTGTGCACTTAAACCTCAATGGCCTACCCCAAACTTGAGTTACTGATCTAGCCTTCAGACGATCCATGTCAGCCGAGTGAGTGAGTGAGCGAACGAATAGTAGGAGGATACGGCAATCACGAGCGAGCGAGCGAATAGTAGGATACGGCAATGGTCATTTTAGGCACGTCAAATATGATTTATGCAAACTAACTTATTACTACCTCAGTCTATGTAATGTACGTTGCAAGAGAAGATTTATTTCACCAATATTCACGAATACTAATATAATCAGATAAAAAAGCCTTACATTAGACATACATAATGCGCATTGATGGAATCTATTTGTGGAAGCTGTACAATCTCCATATCATGAAAAAGGACGTCTGTAATGAAAATATGCATGGGACCAGCCCAGTGTTAATGTGGAACAGAACGAGAACAACATACAAATATATAATGGGGTGTTTTTTCACAGAATGCTGAATATATTGCAAATTCATGTTTAGTTTTTTTTTTGATTGATTGGTGTTTTACGTCGTACTCAAGGGGATTTCACTTATATGACGACGTGCTAGCCCAATGGATGAAGGAAACCACCCTCGACACCACTGGCAACAAACCCAGACAAGGCGGGACAAATATAGGACAATAACAGGACGCATGCAATACAGACACCACAAACAGATCGGCTTCCTGTTCCCCTTTAGCTCTGAGAGCATCAGGCCAACATGAAGCGCCCTCCAACCACCCGCCAAATTCATGTTTAGTAAATCACAAAGGCAAATAGTTTTTCGAGTGTTCAGCTTTCTGCGTTTATTCATATACACCCAAACCCGAATTTAGACTCATTATAAAGAGACACAAATAAAGCGTTTGTTTGCTCATTTTGTGTTCCATTTCCAATATGCGATTCTTGATTTGTGTCCGTGATTCAGGTTTAAAGGAGGGCAAAAAAAAACCTCTCTGAGTGACAATTGGAATAGTTTCACAACACAATTTACAAAAATTTCTTCAAAACTTCATGCAGTGTATGGTTCAAATTATCGGCAGCTGATGACCTCCATGTTTTGAAAGTGTGGGAGATTAAAGAAACTTCATTATCTCCCTTGAAAAATAACTATATTTTAACCATGACGTAATGCTCACCATATAAACTCTTTTACGAGATAGTCCACTATGGAAAAGAGAATAGTGATAAATTTAAAGGAAAGAATTATCTTTTCTTTCTGTTATTTCTATCTTTACGTTTAGTGTGTTACCTAATGACGTATATAGTAGCCGCAGCAGGGGTGTACATATTATTTTGTATCAAACCTGGCTGTGGTCATCTACGTGAAGAAACAATCATTTAAACCTTGTATATCTGTCTATATTTCAAATAAATAAATAGTGGCCAGATTTGTTTTCCTCCCTTTGAAGGCCGTACTCATATGGCAGCGTGCGAACCCAATGGGTGGAGGAAACCCCTCTACCTCGATCCTGTCAACAAACCAAGACAACACTGGACAATCACAAGATGCAATATAATGACACCCTAAACAGATCGCCTTCCTGTTGCATCTTTGTTCCGCAGCTCCCGCCATCCACCCGCCCCAAGGTCAGACGCTTCTTACTACAAGTTCTCCTGAGTAACTTTAGGACAAATCCATCGCCCCGGGCTCACACAGGGCTATTATTTTATGTTATTATAGGTTGTTGTTATTGGACCGGCCCTGGTTCGCTACTTCGGTCAGCAACAGGAATCGTCCATGCAATCGGGAAACCCATTTATTATACACATACACAAATAAAATCAAAATAATAAACACTAAACGACCTTTTTAATTTATTCGTGGTACATCTCGGCGCCCGAATACAATGCAAACAGACTAAAACTCCAAAATATAACGTCTCGTGACATATGTTAAAACTATTCACACTAATCATTTAAATCACCTCAAACTAAGTGATTTTCTAGGATAATAAAAGGTGAATGTACAATTAATCAAAAATTGTCTCTGTAGAGACTGCTGTAATCGTGAGAGAATGAGGCCGAAAGGGAATCAAGGGACAGATTCTGAGATGTTGAATGGGACTTCGTCAGAATGTGCTAGCGCACGAAACTGAGACGGCAATATCTCTGAAATCTGCGTCTGTTATGAGTGGTTAAGCTTGCTGTCATGTTCATTGATCGAGAGCTATGGCTAGTGATATGGTAGGCAAATTAACCATTATCTGTGGTTGTGCCTTTTGCTATAACGGATTCACCATATTTTTTTTTTAAATCTCATTTCTATGGATACAAAGTTGAATTCTGTTTCCGGAATAGAACTCAAAAACTATCTTTGAGAAATTTCGTAGACACATTCAGCATCATTTGGACATGTAATTATACCTTTTGCTATTACGTATTCACCCCACGACGGCGTATGTTGGACTTACTAAAACTCTTGTTTTATTTCTTGGTTGTAGATATTCACTAAAATGTTACACACTATGACAAAGCCAGGTATTCAGTAATATTACTCATAAAGGGACTTTATATGACCAATACTGTAAGTATGCACTTGGATTGCCGATGTCATACAACACCATTTGTGTATAGTGTGAGCAGTGTACGTGAAGGTCAGTTGTTGATTATGAAACCAAAAATAGAGAGTTATGGTAAGTCTGTCCTGTAAGCTATGAAGTAAGTTTTACAGTCAGTTTTAAGGTTAGGGTAAGGTTTAGGGTAAGGTTTAGGGTTAAGGTTACGTTTGGAGTTCGGTTTAGTATTTACCCTTTCTCAACACTAAGAAATCAGGTTTTATCTTGCATGCCGGAGTTTCACATAAGCCCGCCCTGCCATTTGTACTGTATATAGACTTACAGTACGATATCCCCGGTAATATTGCTGGAAAGTCCGAATGCATAATCTTAGTTATACAGCAATTAGGTGAGTATCCGAGTGTCCGAGGAATTCGAAAAGCCATTACGAATGTTGTTAAGTGAGCTACAGCATTGGTTTAACATGAGATGGAGTTTGGCAATGTATGTCACATCACCTCGTGATAGGAGAAATTTCACGTTTTACATTCCAATTCCGGGTACCTCCTACATTCTAGTTCTAGCATAAACGGAAAGTTCAGAAGATGCCCATTCCCCTTTTATTCCAACAGCAACACAAAATACGGCTTTGAAAGATTGTTATTCAAAACATAGTAAGAAAGCTTGACGAGGTACCCGGAAAGCTAGTGCAAGGGAACATGACTTACTTGTCATATAGCTATGTTTGGAATATTGTAGAAATTGATATATAAAACTCTGATTTTAGGTCACATTAACGTCATGAAATTAGAGATCAACTCCTGAGAAGACATGTTAGCTAGAACTCCCCCGCTTTGATAGACGCATAACAGCATACTAACGGCTGGGACGTGTGGGGTTTTTATGATGCCTGACCGGCAAAATTCAGCGTCTGCGACGCTTCCAATGGAATTGTTGTCGTGTACTGGTTTCTGTGACTGTTTTTGTTCTATTCTCTAGCGTAAAATTACTCACAATATATACCAGAAAAATTTGAAATGGAACAGGAGTGAATTATTTGTGAGATGTTTACGATGCTCGATAGAACAAGACCCAACGGGGCCATCTCAGATTTTTGTGCAAAATAACCCCATTTTGGGTCCCTTGATTGTGCCGAAACCGATGAAAGAATGCCAAAACAAACCCTCTATAGCGCTGACCGATGTTCTAGACATGAGAATAATGATTTTTCACAATGTGTGCTACACCTGCAGTACTTATAAGATAACAATTTTTTTTTTGAAAAGTGAATGCAAAAAAAAGATCAGCCGCTGTGTAAAATGACTCAAATATTTAAACACTTTAAATTGAGTTATATGGCATTACGTATATCAATTGGACAATCACTTTCGAGGAAAGCCCGCAAGGGCATTAATAGACTGCACAAACGTGTAAATCATGCTGCTCCCCTTGGCTGATGATGCTTACGATTCCCTTTCTTTCAGATCCCTGGGACCATTTGCAAAGTGGCGTCTGGCAGCCTTCACGCTTGGTTTAACCACAAAACAAACATACACTTTACTGAATTGTTTGATTGTGGTTTTAATGTCGTACTCAAGAGTAGTTCACTTTTATGTAGACGGATTATTCATAACACGCTGCTCCTTGCTTAAATACGATGGAAACCAAGAGGACACCTCGTAAAAAAGAAAAAACACTTCCCCGATTGCCAATGCCAAATCGTGTGACTCACTCATATACCGGAGAGTCGACTGACAATCTCGAACCTGTAAGCGGTACATCGAAGTAGGATCAGTAGGCTGATACGCTAACCACTAAACCACGGCAACGGCCCAATGAATTATAAAACAAAAATCTGTATAGACACTTTGGATGAGAGGGAACAATACTGTTGAAATGAATAGTGCACAATGGACCCTTTGAATACTGAGTAATGTTTAAGCATTAGTCGATTAAATCAGATTATTCTATTAAAGAAAATCCACAACGTGCTGGGTGCTATAATTACAGAGTATGAATGCAAACATTGTTGCATGATGCGCAAAACACTCATAAATCATCCAAAAAGTCATTATAAAGATGGGCCATTTAAAAATAAAGAGACCAGATCTTTTTATTATCCTTTTGTAATTTGCAACTATATAAATGAACAATATATTAAATTCCATGGGGTATTTGATAACAGAGATGAAAGTAAAATGGCTTAAATAGCTAACTGATAGAGCTATCACAGTTATCTTTCTACGTTTAATAATGCATATATAATGAGTTATATATTTGAGTTAAGCGTTCTATTATATACGCTCCCTGTTATATAATTGATAGATTGTAGTATACTATAATCTATCTATTAGGATAGCATCAACTCATAAATGATAAAGCAGCCGTAGAATTTGTATTTAATCTTGGTGTTTGAAATCTAAATTGTATATATCCTCCTTGTTGGATGTTGCTGCGTGGTAAAATATTAGGTAATAATTCTTTTGAAATGAGGGGTATACCTGTGAGTTCTAGTTTGGAGCAAAGCAATAACTTGTAGCTATTGCGGGGTTCCTCTATCCACTCTGAATGATTGGATTTTGCGAATAGGATAAAGAGATGATAAATAGCGACTAAAAAGTGGGCTTAAGTATAACATAGCAAAACCTTATTATGTCGTTGAGAATGAATATCAATTCCTGTGTCTGATCCCATCAATGTATCGGCTATTCCAAATCTTCCAAATCATCATAAATCGTATAATGATAGGAAAATATAAAGTCACGCTTAAACCAAGTGTAAAAGCTAGCCGACTTTTCCAATTTGTTTTCCTTATTTTATGAGTGTCAAGAGACAATATGTTGTTTGTCGGCCTTTCTTTTTATGTCTAATGATAATTATCTTGGGGCCGTTGTATATTGGTCAACACGTCAGACTAATATTTCTCTTTCCATGTATCACTCTCAAATTGTAGTCCCTTAGCCGTCCTCAGGTATATGAGTAACACGAGGGGAATCCCACTATCTCATGGGTGGATTTTACTAGGTTTCTTCCCTGTTTTCCGCCGTAAAGTAAAGCAGAGTTAAAAGTGGATAATCATATTTGATATAAGAACAGTATGAGTACGATGATGAACCCCACATCAAACAAGACTATATGTTTATTTTGTACCAAATAACAAAATAAACAGCGGTAGATTGACATAGTAATTTCCAACTTATCGAGCTGTTATGGCGTTGGCAAAAGTTTGGTTCACTGCGAACAGTCAACAACTCAACTATGTTCTCAAGACTGAGAGTGTGTACTACTCACAGAAGAGTAAAACCCCTGTCACCATTTTACCTTAAATATGGATTAAAATCGTTCGCCATCGATGTGAAGTCCCGCCTGCAAATGTTTTTCTCCAATTTGTTTCCTTCGTCGGCTATAGTTTATATATAACTGAAGTCTATACTGCATATAACAGCGGAACTTCTGTAAACATGTACATTCCTGTTTTCAAGAACTAAAGTTTAGAGACAATTTGTGACATTTTCATTCACCTTATAAAAATCAGCTGACAAACTTTTTCTACAGCAGCAATTTATCAATAATGCATCTTCGTACACCTCTACAGAAATTCTGTAAACCACAATGAGAAGAAAATAAATTTCTCATTAAATTTAAACTCAAAAGCATTTCCATCCCCAAAGCGATACACTGGTTCAAATGTGAACGAGAGTAGGGGCTTATAGTTACACATATAAGTCCACTTCATACCACAAATTATGTGACAAGTCATGAAAGTAATTGGCAGTGACTATTTTTGATACAGAAGTGTAAACCCGTCAACGCAACTGGTTAAAAGACAATTGCTCACATACGTCTACAATTTATGTAAACGTTTTTGTTTGAACTGATCAAATCGATTCATAACTTAATGCCGACATGTCAGACAATATATAGATAAGTATAAGCGCTTTCAAGAGAAAAAAGTAGACTGCTGAGTTGCGGCTATGATTGTTCAAACAAATCCACAATTTGTGTTAATCGTTTTGTCTGATCTGACCAAATCGATTCATAAGTTAATGCCGACAGATCAGGCAATATATCGATTAGTATTATGTTGCTTCCAAGAGAAAAGGGTAGACAACTGGGTTATGAATATTTTAATGTATCTTTTAAATACAACCATTGCTGATGCGCAAAAACTCATAAATCATAGAGACGGAATAGGACACAAGTCAGAAAGACGCAAAATATTTTAAATACTGGACGTATTTATCTTATTTAAAGTGTGGAAACGGGCTAAGAGAGACATTTTTGATGTTGATCATGTAGACTGTTTACCGGGTCAACCCAGTCTCATACATGCAACAACAGCGCGAAATGTTGCTGAATAATATTTCTACATTCTCGTGTGAAATACTAGTTTTGCAAGTACAATGTCAGCACATACTTAGCATCAAACTCCAGGCTTTGTTTGCGTGACTTGGTTTTTATGCGGTACTGAAGGCGCTTTCAGTGATCTGACGACAGGCTAACCCAAGTGGTGAAAGAAAATCACATTCCACGTTACTGGCAATAAAGAATGACAAAAACAAGATGCATTGCTCAGACATCACAAAGTGATCGGCTCCGTGTCCCTCCTTATACCAGAGAGCCCCGGGGCACTGTTGTCCTCTCCCAACCACCGGCCAACTCAAAGAAAGACATCATTGCAGGTTCTCTAAACAGTTACTCAATTACAGTTCGTCAATGTAGAATTTACCGGGAATTATTTTATCTTTGTATTGCTGATAACAGTATAATATACATGCATGTTCCAACTTGGTATATCGATACCATATTCATTTAAATATTGAGATGGTGAACTGCTGATATAGGTGAACCGTACAAAAAAAAAAGGCAACGGACTATTTATTTGTTGTCATTGAAATCTAAGTTCGGTATTATTCCTATTGATCGACAAGTCGGGAAACTATTTATATACCTGGAATAGAATTGTCTGCTGTATGGAAATACTGACCAGCGATGATGAGAGACGTACAAATGGCCGAGCTGAAAGGTTCGATCTTTACCCTGTCACGATCTTGTCTGATTGAGGGCTTTAATGTGGTTTCTTGACAGAAATACGTTAATATGCTCAATAAAAAATGTAACGGACGCCATTCACAATTTATCTTCATCTCCAGACAATTATTATCAGAGAAAATATGATAAATAGAGACTAACAAATCGAGTTGGCTTAAATCTGATATTGCACAATCGTATCATGTCTTTTAAAATGAACATCAATTCCTATGTCTTATCCCATCAATGTATCGATTATACCGTCTTCCATATCATCGTAAATCATATAATGATAGGAAAAGATAAAGTCATGCTTAAACCAAGTTTAAAGCGTTATTTAATGGCCGTCAAGAGACAATATGATGGTTGTCAGACCCTCTTATGTCTAATTATCTACTCTGTTGGGGCCGTCAAACTAATGGTCCACCTTCCCTCACAATTTGGAACCCCTTAGTCGACCTCCGCGATATGAGTCATACGAGGGGACTCCCACAACCGCATGAGTTACGAGGTTTTCTCCCTGTTTTCCGATGTATTTAAGTAGAAACGGATAATCATATTTGATATAAGTAAAGTATGAGCACGGTGTTGATCCCCAAATCAAACAAAAATATATTCAGTTTGTATTTGACCAAAAGTACAATGTAACAATATAAACAGCGGTAGATTGACATAGTAATTTAGAACTTATCGAGCTGCTGCGGCGTTGTTAAAACTGTGATTCACCGTGAACAGTCCACAACATTTAAGACTAAGAGTGTATGATAGGCATAGAAGAGTAAAACCCCTAATCATACTATTCCCTAAAAATGGATTAACATCGATCGCATCGTTGTAAAGTTGCAACTTCCTGTGTCATATTACATTTTTTTTTCCTTTATCGGTGAACTGTTTTCACACTCCTAATGTGGTATATGCCTGTGTATTATCTGGAAACCTCGTGGAAATTGCATGTCGACTGCAAGTAGAGCATATGCTCATAACTAGCTGTCATACACGTCAACCACTGATCCACAGCACTCGGCACCCAATAGTTTGTTTTATTTGTATCCTTCAATGATGAACGCACTGAAATGTAGCGGAGACATCATCGGTGCCTTCTGTGATTCCCAATACTGTTTCCCATTCCCATTCCATTGATTATTTCTGTACTGTATTTATACAGATTGTAGATAGACAATCCTTAGATAGACTTGCTTAATTTATGCGTCATGTAGATATATCAACGAGAAATGCTGTTACCATGGTCGTGGGTGTTGCATTTATAATGAATAACAAGACAGCCCGGTCTCATGACTTATGTAACGCCAGATGTCATATTACGTTGGTCTACATTTATATGCATGTTCTGTAAGCTCATTATTCAAAAGGGGGGCGATAGGACGGAGATTCTGAATGTCCCGGTTTTTTCAGTGCTCAGGGACAACACGAAGCCGGTCTTGTTTACCAAATTTTTGTTTTTGTTGGATGTAGATAGTCTGAGAAAGCCAGTATTTTTATGGTTGCCATATGAAGGCTCTCAGTAATATTGCTGATAAAGGGAGTATCTATGACTAATGCTGTAAGTATGCACTTGGATTGCCGATGCCATACAACACCATTTGTGTATAGTGTCAGAAGTGTACTTGAAGGTCAGTTGTTGATTGTAAAACCAAAAATATTGGGGCAAAGAGAGTTTCGGTAAGTGTGTCATTTAAGATATGACGTAAATTGTAGTCAGTTTTACAGTTATGGTAAGAGTTAAGTTAAGCGTTATTTTAAGGCTAGGTTTATTGTTAGGTTTAGTATTAACCCTTTCTCGAAACTAAACAAGGGCAAAAGTGAGCAAAGCTCACTAGTGTCATAACCCAGCGCCGAGGCTCTAAGTTGTTAAAATGTATGAATAATAAACTTGACTGCCATGTATTGTATTGTACGAAAATATTAGGCATAGGAGTGTACAAATGGGCCTATTAATATTATATTCGTTTACAAATAATATGAATGGAATATGTGCTTCAAAAATAGTATCAAGCAGGGGGCATAATAAAACAAAGTTCAACTCCATACATCGAGTACAGGAGGGAGAGGGGAGGCAAAGAATGGACTATCCGACAAACTTCCAAGAATGTTACATAATTAGCATCATGACAGTGCACAGTCCCAATATGTCAGCTGTTAATTGAAACAAGCGTGAGCTCATTTCTTTTAGATAGATATCGGAATATGCCAGCAGGTAGATTGAATGCAAATGACAGACTGATGGACTGACAGACCAACTTGCAAGAATGTTACATGAATACCACCATGACAGTGCACTGTCCCAATATGTCAGCTTAAAATAAAATAAATTTCAGCTCGATACATTGAGTACTTAAGGAGATAGAACTCGGAATATGACAGGAGGTAGAGTGAAGGCAAATGCCGACAGACAAACGTTCAACAATGTTACATCAATAGCACCACGACAGTATCATTACAGTGCACAGTCCCAATATGTCAGCTGTCAGCTTTTAACTAAAATAAATTTTAGCTCGATACATCGGGTACTTTTGGGAGATAGAGTTCATGTCCCAATATGTCAAATGACAGACAGATGGACGGACAGAGAAACTTCAACGAACGTTCAACAGGGCACGTCTGTAAAAATTGGAAGACTGAGGATTCAATCTGGTCCTTTTGCTGTTGATTTGTGGCAGTTACTTCATCAGACTGTAGAAGTAACTGTAAGCATAGCTGGAAAGCAAATTGTTCTCGCTCGCAATATTTTTTTTCTTCTTCTTTTTTCTTTGTTGTCCTGCCACCAATCTGGGGTATGATACGTTTTCGGACAATGAATGATTATGGTGTTATACCACATGTGAAAACGTTCAGCTTTAAAATAACAAGAAGGTTTACGGCAAATATTTTACTCTTTCCTCCATAACGAAACGGAAAGACACATTGAACGTTTTCCACAAAAATAAACTGTTCATAAAGCTCAATGAAGCCTTAAATAATTCATGCAATCTTAGTATTTTAATATAATTTTACATAACTTTATTCATGAAAAAACTATGAAATTAAATGCAAAAGTAAATGTGCAATACAATACCCTTCCAGTCCAATAATTTCAAACAGTTAATTGGAAAATGTACAATTTTAAAGAATTTAATCGATTAAATCAGATTTTTCTATAAAAGAAAAGGCACAGACAGCTGGGTGTTATGATTACCTGAATACTGTGTAAGAATGCAAACATTGTTTATGCACAAAACACCCATAAATCATTCAAAAATTCATTACAAAGAGGACCATTTAAAAATACAGAAACCTGACCTGTTTATTAAACTTTTATAATTTGCAACAATATAACTGAAAACATATATTCAATTCCATGGCGTATTGGATAAGCGATGTTATAATAGTATGCCGTAAACTGAAATCTAATAGAGCTATCATTGTTATCTTTCCATTAAAGCTAATGTATATTCGTTTAAGAGTTTTATGTTTGAACGTCTCCTTCTATTATATAAGCTGTCCTGTTATATAATAGATAGATTATATTAGGATAACATCAACTCATAAATGAAAAAGCGACCTCAAAGTTTGGAATTAATCTTGGTGTTGAAATTGAAAGTCCATATATCCTCCAGAAAATGCCTTGTTAGCTTGTTATTAGCTACTAACTCTTTTGAAATGCGGGGTATACCTGTGAGTTCCAGTTTGGAGCAAATCAATGCAGTGACTTATTGATTCCATTTTTCGTAAACGATATCGAGATTTAGACTAGCATCTGAAGTTTACATTGTCTCTTGGCGCACTTGAATATCTCAACCAATATATTTCCGCTACTTTATCAGCCAATAGTTATGCACCGACGACGTGTGAAACAAACTTTGTGATCATTCTCAAAGATGCAGTTGCGAATTAGAGGTTATTTTTAAAGATCATTAAATTGAACTAGTTACGTACGGGGCACGAAAACTACCCGGTGGATTCAGGAAACAAATGTGGACTAAATATGACACAGACGCAAAATATTAAATACTTTTTTTCGTTTCGAACAACGCAGACGCTATTTGCAAGGTGTAAAATAAAATAGTCCATGTAGGTTGTAGCTTTCATGGGTTAAATTGTATCAATGGACAGAAAGTGACCAATCAGAGCGTGGGGAAGCTGTATCCCACGTGTGCAGATATGAAACAAATATCACATGGCTGTCAACCCAGGTATACAAATGTCACAACAGCTCGATATTTTGTTAAATTAGATATTTACATAACTCGCTTTTTTATATAAAATACTAGTTTTGTGTAAAGTATAAGGGCGCTACATAAATAGCATCAAACTTAATGTTTTTTGTATGTGACTGGGTTTTAATATAGTACTTAGACCGTTTCAGTTAAATAACAGCCTGCCAACCAAATGGATGAAAGGAAATCTCCTTCGACGTCTCTGGCAAGACCGAACCACAATCATAAGATGCAATGCTACGACCTCAATGATTGGGTTCGTGTATGTCCTTATTTGAAATTTGTGTTGCTGATAATATACAGTGTAATATAATGCATGCTCGTTCTAACTTTATGTTTCGTTACCAATTTCATATAAAAGTGATTTAGTGAAGTGCTGATATAGGCGGACCGTACCAAAATCAATATTATTAATATTGATCGACCAGTCGGGAAACCAATGTATATACCAACAATAAGGT
Source organism: Mopalia vespertina (assembly GCA_030265115.1). Classification (NCBI taxonomy): domain Eukaryota; kingdom Metazoa; phylum Mollusca; class Polyplacophora; order Chitonida; family Mopaliidae; genus Mopalia; species Mopalia vespertina. The sequence continues at coordinate 16,948 of JAQQZZ010089472.1, forward strand.
TGTCTGCTGTATAGAAATATCGACCAGTGATGAGACAAGACGTACAAATGACCGAGCTGAAAAGTTCGGTCTTTACTCAGACACGATCTTGTTTGAGTGTTGGCTTAAATGTGATTTCTTGGCAGAAAGACGTGTATATGCTGAATAAAAACATTCATATCGCTAGAGGACGTCATTCAGCATTTATCACTATCTTCAGACAATTATTAACAGAGGAAATATTATAAATAGCGCCTAACAAATTGAGTTGGCTTAAGTATTGGATTGCAGAATCTTATTATGTCTGAGAATGAACATCCATTCTTATGTCTGATCCCATCAAAGGATCGACTTTACCGTCTTCCAAATCATCATGTTCAAATCAAGTGTAGAAACTGGCCGTATTATCCTTGACAATATGTTGTTTGCCGACATCTTTTCATGTTCAATGCTAATTATCTTCTGTCTTATGGGACCGCGGCACAGTGATTAACCCGTCATACTAATGATTCCCCTTCAATGCAGTCCTCACAATTTGGAGTGCCTTAGTCGACCTCAGGCATTTGAGAGGAGATTTCCGCAATCGCATGGGTGGATTAGACCAGATTTTCTCCCGGTTTTCCAACGTATATTAATAAAGTAGATTTATAACTCAATAATCCTGATTCACACGAATAAAGCAAGATTACGATGTTGAACCCAACATCAAACAAGAATATATTCAGTTTGTATTTGACCTTTTCGTTTTCATAGACCTTATATAAATAACCTGCCACTTTTTATTCTACAACAGCAATATTTTTCAACAATTCATCTCGATATACCACAACAAAAATTATATAACCAACAATGAGTAGGGAATGAATTTCTCATTTAATTTAAACTCAAAAGTATTTCCATCCCGATACTCCTGTTCAAATGTGAACAAGAATGGGGCTATTTAACTGTTGTAATAACACATATTCTATTACCCCTGCAAGTTTGCGTAATGCATACAGCATGAGTTGGCATAATGCCAAGTGTCCTAAAATTGTCAAT